>JASDQU010313181.1:6822-20322 GCA_032191745.1 Picea mariana | reverse complement strand
AGCGTTCCCTGCACGAAATATTTGTTGTATGGATCTGAAAATCGTACACAAAATACTACAAACCAATACATTTGGTCTTACTGAATTTGGATCTATTATGAAGAAGTTATGACATTTGTACCCGAAACACCTGTTTTAGACTAGTTTCAGGACTAGCCACAAACCCTATTTTCCATGGCATGTAACTCCAAAAATACGACGACCCATAAGCTGAAATTTGTATCACAGCTACTTGGATAGGTTTTCTCAATTTGTTCATGGACAACTACTCTGGAAATAAGTAATAAAAAAATAAAATTTAATGACAAAAACACTATGCTACTCGATGTGGCATTTGATGTTTTTGTCTTTAATACATTTGGTAGATCATTCTTCATTATGTGTATGTTACTATTATATTTCAGTTCCATGATTGTATGACATTTGGGCGTCGTTGGAAAATGGTGAAGTGAAGAATCCATCATCACATTCGAGCGGCCATCCATCTATCCATCATTCCAAACATCTATGACTATGGATTATTTGTTTTCATGACAATAGGGAAAGGTTGTGGAGGACACATGGAGAACTCGCATAGAGTTGTTTCCTTCTATATTTCTATGATTGGTTTTTCCTTGTTCATGTACACAATATAGAAACAAAATGTGCATGGTCATGTCCATGCCGGTGGTTATGAAGGATAACCACCTTTGTTAGGGTTGCTCCGAGGAAGAGTACACACAAAAAGTTTATGCAACTTTCAGTGGACAACTCACAGTCTTGTGTGATACTAGATGATCGGTTTTGATTGCTCCCTTATAATTTGACATGGAGTTGAAGGGTAGGGTTAGCATTAGCCTTCCTGAGTATCTTATTGTTTGCCAATGTAGGTTAATTCATAGTTCTTGCTTTCCCAACTAAGCATTTGGACTTCTCCATGAATTCAAATATGCAGATTAAGGAATGCACATTCTTATTTTTAGATTCCAACTTCTCTTCAATAGGGAGCTTAGTGAAGAAAATGCCTAATCCTGGAGACACATAGACTATGTGTAAACAACTTGAGTAGAATTGGTCTTGAATCTGACAGTCTTGATGAAGGCTATGGAGAAACCATGATGAGATGCCAAGAGCTTAGCCAACTCACAAAAAGATATGAGTGGTCCTCTACTTGCAAGCCTTACATAGTTATTCTTCGATGTTCTTAATGTAGGCACTGTGCCAAGAACTGCAACTTCCTTGCAGGTTAGAAAAACACATCATTTCATGTTCTATTCTGTTAGTTGTTTCATTTGGTACTTTTTGTACATATACTAGTCATAGCACATGTTGTGAAATTGGACCTACTTCAAAATATTTGAAATGTTAAAATCCCAGTTGCCTGAAGACTTATACAACAATGTCTAATTGCGATCAAGAAGAAGTTTAGGAGACAAATTGAAGACTTTATTTATTGTATGTTCCAAAGGAAAATTTTTAGTTATACCAGTTTTTTGTTGTTGTTGTTGATAAATTCTCCCATTTTAAACTTAGAAATATGTATATTACTAAAGCAAAATCTAATTGTAATTCATGTGAGCTACAATGGTCGATACATATTATGATCTATAAATTGTCGTAGATATTCCACTAGAATATTTTTTCATAACAGATCTAATAAAATACTGAAAATCTTTACTATTAAGGTTATTTTCCTTTAGATCTCTAAAATATTTAATTATTGATTTTCTGCTTATGCATGAAATAGATAAAATGTGGAAAATAGAGAACAATAAAATGCAATCACACCATCCACAAATAAACATAATATGTGACATGGGAAACCCAAAATGGGAGAAAACCCAGCTAGAAGGTGAGGTTTCTCTACTCTCTTTTCTCTTGTATAGAAATGATGCAAGTATTGTTGGTTGTGGAGCTTGATTATCTTCCTGATTCAGAGGTTTGTTTCAGCCATGCTTAGACCCCATTCCCTAACGGGTGTATGGGGGGATTTACCCCCCAAAACTGTCTCCATTGGGGTCCAGGGGGGCGACGAAAATTTTTGTAGCCCCCCCTGGCAGGGGATTCAATGGCAGTTCCCCTGAAGCGAAATATTGAGAAAAATTGCCTTGTAAAATATTGTAATTTCGTAGTCAATCTGGACCATTCATTATAAGATCACAAATATGACGGTAGAGTTATTTTAGGGATTTATTTCCTAGAAGGAAACCCTCTTATATGAGGGAATTGTATTGCGGTTGTGTATGTGTGTGATTATTATATTCTAAGAGAGGAGACTGTGAGACGAAGAAGAGGAAGTTGCAATGATTGAGTTGTAAGTTGTATCTCTTCATTTCGATGGATAATAAAAAGGAAGGACCTGAAAATTTATATGGTGGATGTAGGCCACACTGGGTGAACCACGTATATCTATGTCTCTATTGTATTGTGTATATTTTGTGTTTTATTTCCGCATTTTTTTTTATTTTATTGCTCTGCGATCCTGTTTTTCTAACAAGTACAAAGAAAGAGACACTCTCTATGGAGTTTCCTTTGACCCATGGCTTGTATGGCTGCTACATAATCTATCCTCCTTTGTTATGCTGACATAATACCACTCTAAGATGTTTTTCTTAGTTATGGAACAAGATACAATGAAAAATAATGGAACCCCTTCTCCTCTTAGTGGCCCGATATTTAACATAGCCCAATAGCCACCTAGGGGTAGGTTTATGAATTCCTCAACTGTCAATTGTGATAGAGTTTTGGAACTTCTATAATATTCTTGAAATTGCATACGTGGCTAGCACCATATGCATGAGTAGTGGGGGTTGACATGGAAGTCTCGCATACCATGGCGGTCCACACGATAGGTCAATGTGCGGGAGGCATAAATTTTGCATACAAACTCTCATTGACACAATTTTTGCACTGTTGGAAAGGTCTTGATGTGTAGAATAGTGTCATCGGGTCCAAGATAATATAGGAAAGTTCCAACCCCCCCAAATGGCATTTGATGCCTCAAAATGGCCCCGAAAGGTTCGAGACCCCAATTTTCCAAACTGGAACCTTCCACTAAAATGGCCTTGCAAGTTGTTTCCTCCAGTTGTTCCACTCTAAAAGGATCGAGATAGACAAAAAAAAATATAATGATCCAATCTGGATCATACCTCCCCATTTAGGGAGGCTTTTGGACCCCAAAATATTTACTGAATTAGGTGAGCAAAATTTTCCTGTACCTTCTCCTGGAGTACCACTTTTCTTTTTCTGGAAGTTATCCTATCAACCCAATCTTCCAAGGGTCATGCTATCCATGTCTTGTAGTTCTGGATCTCTTGTGAAAAACTATGTCCTCTGTTAACTTTACCTAAGAAATTGGTGCTAAGACCTCTATGGAAGGTAGGACTTGCTCCTCCTCTTGATCCAACATGGAAGGTTTTGATGATTTAAAACGTCAACGTAATTTCACCTGCAAAGTGTTGCTAAAGCCTATTATTATATAAGACTAAATAATGCTAGTAGGTGGGACCCCTTGATCTTTTGAAGATCAGATCTTTTCATTTTCAATGTTATTATGATGTGCTACAAAGGTTTACATGGTTGATGAGAATATGGTTGCCATTGATATGAGTTAAGCTTTGAGATCTTGTTCCTTCATGATACTATGACCTGCTATTCATATATGGTATTTGTTCTTCTCGCACCTGCAAAACAAACATGTTAGTAAAATTACATGAAGGGCAGTTTTGAAGAAGGCAAAGTATTACAACGAGTGCAAAGGCACCTAGTTCTGCAATACTACATGCACAAAATATTTGTTGATTATGGTTAAACCCTAGCTAACAAGGAAATGGCTATGAAATTGTGTTAAATTACATTTTTATATGCATATGGTGGAAATTTTGGTGGCGGATTTGGCAAGGTGATAATGCAATGGTTATGCATTGGTTAATGGGATCGATAGCTGATATACATATGTTATGAACGTCGGTGGCTCATGAAAGTAATGGATTTGTGATTTTATATTGTCCATATGTATGGTGATTATGTTATGCTTCAGGTTGATGTTGATCACGCTATTAGTGATGATTCTATACATGATCTCTTAGGTTGTATAGTGGTCGAGCAATTTATTTGAGTTATATTGGGAATATGAATGTGGGTGGTGCATTTTAAAAAGTAATAATGTGAATGGTTGAATTGTTATATGGAACTTGTATTATGTTATGGTTTAAATGTGTTAATATTCTCGATGCATGGGTTGGTTAATGGTGTTAATGGGGGGCTCGTTCGCATGTATTGTTGAGTAAATGAGATGTGGGTGGAGGCGACGTTCATTTACTACACGTCACCTTTACCCTTCTCGTTGGTCACCACCCTAGTCGGACTATTGTTTGATCTTGTTGTTGTGTTCACGCTTCGGAGTTTTTGCAGGGTGAAACTGCTGGACCACCTCTTGTCTTAAGGATTTCGATTAACAGGTATGTCTCTTTTGGCCATTCTTGACTTCACTCTGGTTATGAAATGATTTTGGCTCAGTTGTGTGGGTTTGTGTTTGTCCTGAGTGCTACAACTGTGTGGAATTTTGGTTTTGAATGGAAAATGGATGGTTCTACCATGATAGTTTTAAGTTCATCGAATTTGTTAGCCTTCCTCAGTGATAGTTCTTTGTTACCACTGCGTTTTGGTTGAAGGGTTTTGTTTAAATCATCGTTGGATGGTTTCCTTCATGATTCTTGGGTTTAACTAGAGCCCTGTTTTCCTTTTTCGGCCCTATCAAGGAACTGTCTCCCGTTCACAAGCGAATCATAGTCCTCCTTGCACGTACACCTTTGGCCTCGAAGTTTCACTGTAGTTAGTTTCATTCCTCTTGTGAAGGATACCATGCAAACCCATAACCCTCTATACTGGAGTTGCATAGGGAGATTGTCGAGTCTGCCAAATTGTTTCCGGTTATTATGGTCTATTACTTTAAATACAGGCTCACCCGTTGTTCATATAGCAGTCGTGTTGGTATGGATTTTCGTCACTACCTCTGTGATAATAGCGTGAACCTTACATTGCCAAGTTCAGAGTCACCTGCTTGATGTCAAAGAACTCAGTTGTTTTTAATGGAAGAGCCTCTGCCCATTTCGATTGGATGCGTAGGTATACACAACTACCACGGCTTATTCGGTTGATTTATTTTTTGCCACACTGGCAAATTGTTGGTTGATGTACAGTCACTAGTTTTGCACTTATGATGATTTGGTTGATGGCTGACATTGGTCACAAATGCTTAGGGTTGCTCACATAGGTCACGTTCAGTGTATGGTGTTTTGAAATGAAATATGGGGCATGATAACTATGGTTTCCCTGGGGCCGATGATAATCAAACAGGATAACTATAGAAGTCATATCCACAACATCCTAGTGTTGTTGGTTGAATAAGCCTGAGTGCCCATGGCTTGATTGAATCACAGTGTGACTTAAAAAAACCAACCACTTATTAATGCGCACAACCTCAACACGATATGTTGAGTTATTATCATGATTGTTTGTTTGTTGTGATAAGTGGAAATGTTACATTGTGGAGTTTGGTTAGTTGTGCTCTGTGTGTAGTATGGATAGTTTGTTTTTATACTCAGTGATACCCTCAAAGTTCTAAGCATGTTATTTATTGCAATTGACCACTGTTGATGACAATCGCATTGGATATTTGGCTCGACTTTTAAGTCACATTGAGTTGTTTTGTTTTACAATGGTATGGTTACATTGTCTTGGAAGTTTACTCCTACATAGCTCGTGTCTAAATGGTGGTTGTTGGTTGTATAGTCAATTGTCATTTTAGGTGTGGCATGTGAGGTTTTGATTATTTTGGTCTTTTTACTGCATATATATATGGGAACGAATATCATTACAGATCTTGATTGGCTCTATTGCAGAAATAGTGACTTCATTATTATTTTGGAAACATGACTTTTAAATATAGATGTGGATTGAAGAAACGTATGGCAGTGGTGGATGTTAATGATTACAGAATGGGAATGAGTGTTGTTGTTGACTATTATAAAATGGAGAATGTGTGAATAAAGGGAACATAACCTCTTACAAATTGTGTGAAATACTTACTATTCTGTAATGGCACTCTGTTGGATATTAATGGACAATGAACTAGTCAAATACACAGGAATTATTACTCAGTCATCTGATTGTTGGTTGATGCATCTATTCTTACTGCGGAATGTTTTATGGATCGCTTGATTAATTTCATGAACAATAATCGTTACCCTCCCCTCTCATTATCTCACATATCCCAGATTCACTTTTTCACTCCCTGTTCTAATATTAGTTACAACCAAGAGAATTTATGTGTTAAGTGGATGAAGTGGCAATATCTTGGGTAGATTGTAGTGAGGTTTTATTTGGTTGATTTTCAGTTGATTGTTGTTATCATTGAGTAGTGACCATTTTTTTTCTCCCCTTTCATTATATCATATTTTTGCTCAATACAAACCCCTCATGTTTCCTAGAACATTGTTTCACCCCCCTGCTCATTGATTAACATTAGAACAATTTGTATGGATTGGATTGCATGAGACTAATACATTCTGAGCCAAATCTATTTCATGTTTTTAATATTTGTCATGCATGGCTATTTAAAAGACTATTTGCTAATTGATTACACATGCAGGATGAGTTTTTTTAGTCGGGGCAGCCATGGCCAATGAAACATAGGTAGAGGTAACTGGAACTGAGGCCCAAGAAGGCCCAGGTTCTCTATACATTTTGATGTTGATTCAAAAGAGATTGGCCAATTGTTTCATGCTAGATTCTTTAATTGGATTGGGCAGGGAATAGTCTAACCTAGGCCTGAAAGGCCTCCTTTCCAAGCCCCTCAAGCCCCCGGTATCCTCATGCCTCCTCATGTCTCTTTACAGCCTGATGTCCTTGAAAATCATGGGTGGTAGGAGATTGTTCACCCAGTAGTCTCCCAACTCCGTGGATGGACCAACTTGACTTTTCCTACTCCAACACCTTTGAACCCCATTGTCCAAGCTGCCCCTAACCACTCGCCAGTGCAATCCTTCCATGCCAGCAAGAGATTGAAGATTGAATCCCACTATGCATTTGATAAAGGAAAAGCTATTGCTTCCCCTTCATCACCCTCCAACGACTCCGACAAATTAGTGTCTTCATGGATGCATTTGAGGGACGGTTGTTCCCATGTGATCAGTGAGATAAAGCCTAAAGGCTCTTCCCAACCCAAGGCGAATTCGAGAAAATCAAGAGGTGACAACAGCAACCAAGGAAGGGTTGCATCACAGACTGGAAAATATGGCTTTTGAATTTTATGTTATCTATTGTTTTATGACAATTGACTTGATGGATTTTGGACAACATGTTTTATTTTGGATATATGAATATTATTTTGAAATATTTTCAAATTTTATGAGCTAAAATTGTCAAAAGTAAATATGTTGAGGGGAGGCACAAGGTGTTGTGTTTGCTTGACAAATGGATTATGTTATAGTTGTTATGATTGTTATGAACTAAAAGGAGTCACAAGGGGTCCCACCTACTTGTTATTATTTATTTATGACCCTATTATGATTATCACTTTTCCCCCCTAACTAAAGTTAGTTGAGTCTTTAGTTATCTTAACTAATGAATTGGTTCAACTACTCCAACCAATTCTGATTTTTTAAAAGAAAAAGGAAGCAGAGGAACAAGGGAGGATAGAAGCAAAAGCATGCTAAGGTTTGCTCTTTGAGTTTATGTTGAGACAATTCAATTTTCATTCATTCATATATTCATCATAGCCTAATTTTCTTTTATGATAGTGGGGTCTTATTGTGGACAACAATATTCAGGGATGAATCAAATCATTCAGACACTTTTTCTTCAGAGGTGTTGATCTATCTTTGATACTCTGTGTAGACTTGTCTGTTTGTGAATTAGTTTTCATGACTGACAAAGGCTATTGTGCAGAGTCGAGTGGGCAACAATCTGTGGCAAGTTGATCCATCTTTTAGAGTTTAGTTTTGGTTTTCTGTTAGAGGTCCTTTTGTATGTTCCATCAGGGATGTCTAAGTTTGACTTTGGTCCAAGATTTATGTATGAGATTTTGTAAAGAAAATGAATCTTTGGTGAATTGGAATGAAATAAAGGATTTCTTTATGTCTCAATTGTCTTGATTATCATCTTGGTTTCGTTACTTCTCTTCTTATATTTATTTCAGCAATTGATATATTCAGAAAATACATAAAAAGTGAATTTTCAGCAAGCTTTTTGTTGATAAAAGACTAGCCTAAGCACTCGTAATTAATACTTGTGAGTTAGGATATTATTTTTGTTGGCTATAAACATAGGGTGATATTCCGGTTTACTTCACTTTAGCCAAGTAAAGTCTGAAAATGCTTGAGTAAGATCAATTCATATATTTTCCTCAACATTTATTTGACGACCATACTGGGGAGATCTTCAATATCTCTCTGGTTAAATTTTATACTCGATTTTCATCGATACATATTTATTTTTCTGATTTTGATTCTTTGACTGTTTTGCTTTTAATGAATGTTCCTATTGCAAGGCAACCCAATATTGAGCCCGGTATCAAAGACCAGACCAACATTGCTTTGAACCTGTTTCATACTATTTTAGACACTGCTAGGACCCATGCTGAGCTTAACTGTTCATGGGTATCAATTGAACAAGATATTAGTACTCAAGAACAATTGGAAGCTAGACTTAGGTAGCCTAGAAATCAACAGTAACCTTTTGTTTCTTCAATTTAGGCCATTATTTCATGTCCTTTGATTCTCGTGCTTCTAGAAGAAGAAGATAATTGTCACCCAAAATCAGTCCTATTGCTGAAATATGAAGGAGAAACGTTGTGTTTTTTGCCCAACAAAGTGCTCTAAGGAGAACTTTATCTGATTCATCCATCTCGTCTTTCTTTCCCTCACCTATCATCCACAAGATGGCATTTAGTGGTGGCTCTGGTGGCACCAAAAGTGCTCCATCTTCCCAATATTCATCGTCATCGGTGATTGGTAGCTTGTACAACCACCATATCCCTGTCCAATATACTACAAACCCCACTAAAGTCATTAAAAAGTATGGTCTTTTTCAGTTCGAAGAAGATGCCACAACCACACCATCGCATGTGTCCTCTCCTCTTAACCTAGCACCTGCTACTCACCCACTTTTGAAGTTTAAAGAGCATATGCCTAAGTTTTCAGGAATAACACTTTCAGTGCCAATGAGCACCTAGTGGCATTCTCTAATGCTTGTCATAACATAGGAGCTAACGAAAATGATACCTGCATGCGCTTGTTCGTCAACTCCTTGGAAGGAAAGGCTATGGCCGACTTCTTTGACCTTCCTCCTAAGATTATGTCTACTTGGGAGGAATTAATCTACTGGTTCAGATCAACTTATGGGAAATCTAAAAGCCCATCCAAGAAGTTAAGGGAGTACAATAACGCCACTTACAAAGATGGTGAGACCATCAGATCTTTCAACTTGTGTTTCACCAAGTTGTATAATCAAATCCCCGAACTTATTCGCCCTCGGAACCAAGCCACCTTCATGCATTACTACAATGAATTTCCTTCTCCTCACCATCATAGGCTTGAAGAAAAATCCATTGATAATCTTGGTTCCACTCTGCACATTTTTTCAGAGTACGAAGAACAACTTGAATGAACTGGTCTACCCCAGGGAGAATCAATTAGACAGACAGACATGTCCGCTCTCTTACATCTAGTACAAGATATGAACAATCGTATCATAGCATTTGAGCGGAAGGGTATTGTCTCCTGTAACACCATGTTTCCCCCAGTCTGTAAAAATAACTATATTGTCCAAGAACTATGGAAAACTCAAATATGTGAATGTGTGATTTGAATGGACCTTAGTATAAAGGGTCGACGAATGTAAATAATGTTATGAATATATGTTGCAGGACTGCTGGGAGGGGGATGTACTAAAAAAGAGACCATGATATCTGAAGAAAGGTGGTGGAAGGCACCTGGAATGGTGGCATTAACTTCCACCGAACCAAACCATATTTGGTCTTCACTGGCCCGGAGAACCAAGAGCGGTTCGTTGGCCCCGAAATGAATTACTAGACAGGATGGTAGGTGAAGAGGCTCCTCATGAGTTAATGAGGGATGGGGGTGATCCGCCCATCCATGGAGGCCTCAGACCTGACCACTGTGGGAAAATCCGTGCCACACACAACCTCTTCGAAAAAGAAAAGGTAGGTAAAAAGTGTGGGAGGGGACAGACATGAGGGGGATATTGCAGGAAAGAGAACAGAAGAACTCTGGAACAAAATACAGAGTGAGCGATAGCAGAGAAGAAGGAGAGTAACCTTCATTCTCAATCGCTGAAGAACTGAGACAGAGAGTCTCAAGCATCGTGGTCTAGCTCGGGGGTGGCTAGTGGTAATTCCATTCAGAGTCGCTGAGCCTACGGTTGGGTGGAAACGAGCACCCCTCTCAGCAATTGCATCACCTAGTGTTTTCTGATAAGTGTTTATATCTTGTGTCTTGCATTGAATATCTTGGAATGTATGCTCATGGTTTGAACACTTATAAATGGTTTGTGTAAGAAATTTCTGCATGGTTTTTTGATCGGAAATGGTGATTGCATGCTTATGCTAGAATGACCACATTCAGTTTATATATATATATATATGAATAAGTGCAATTTTTCAGGTTTGATTTCGGGAAAGTTCCCTCACTCTATAAAGTCGAGGTAAGTGCCTAGAAAGGACTGCCTTCGCAGTAAAAACCTTGAGCTTTCTCACTACCAGTCACAGAAGCTAATAGCTCAGAGATTTTAAGAGGACCTTCCAGTCGAGTCTTCAAACCTGGTGAAATTTACCCAAGGGCCTGAAGAAGGAATTAATGGCGTAGTTTTTAAAATCCTGCACGGGAGAGAATGGTATTCTTAGACTTCGATATTTTAGAGTTTCGACACCCGAGGTATCTAGGTGTGAGTCCTTTTATACTCGCGAGTCCCGAAATCCCAACCCGCAAAATCTCGAAATGACAGCGTGTGGATGAATTAAGGACCTTTCAGTGGTTCGGTACCCAGGATACCCTTCCTCTTGCTAAATGCATGAATGAGATCCTTTCGGAGGATCTAAGGTCTGTTACGACCGTTAAATTGGATGAAGGAACACAGGCATTAATGCCTCGACCCCTTTTTAACCTTCGTAAATAGCGAAGAAATCAGAACTGTCGATTCCAAGACCCATGGGAGTACCTGGACCGTCCAGCTGTAGAGTACACGTGGTGGTCGGTAAGCGTTTCGGATTTTCATCACCCGAGGTACCTAAGTGCGAGTTCTCCTGTACTCGCAAGACTCGAAACCCCGAATTGTGAAACCCCGAAATTGGTCAAGTGTATGATGAGCGGGTGTATTGGATTTTTGGCATTCGGGTAGTCGAGGAGTATGAATCTTCGACCTCTTGTATCTAGAAATTTCGATATACGAAACTCCGACTCACGGAATCCCGAATTGGCATAGCGTGACTTGGTTCGTCATTTCGGTGTTTCGATACCCAGAAAACCCAAGGGTAAGTTTCCCTTGTACTCGCAAGTCCCGAAATCCTGACTTGCGAAACCCCGAAAGAATAGAGTGTGGAGAAGTGGTTATACTTCGGTATTTCGGCAACCGGGGTACCTAAGTGCAGGCCCCATGAATTCTCTAGTCTCGAAACCCCGATTAGCGAAATCCCGATGGAGGAAACCCCGAAATAGAGGAGCATATTTAAAGTTTTGATGACTCGGAGTTTTCGGCTTCCGGAAAACCTCGGGGTGAGACCCCTTGTTTTCACATAACACGAAATCCCGAAAGGAGGAATGCCGAAATGGCTTAGCATGGATAATATTGGGTATTTTGGTATTTTGGTACCCGAGATACCTATTGGCAAGTTCTCTTGTACTCACCAGTCCTGAAAACCCAGTTTGCGAATTCCCGAAATAGACAGAGCGATGTATATATATATATATATATATATATATATATATATATATATATATATATCTGTATGTAGGTTTCGGAGTTTCGGCTCTCGAGAAACCTAAGCGTGAAATTTCCTGTCGTCGCATATCCCAAATTTTTGGTATGCGAAATCCAGAAGGATAGAGTACCAAGGCTTAATTCGAGTTGTTATGAATCTCGATAAGCGGTTAAAACCGTTTCGGGTTTCGGCCCTTCGAAAGACAAGAGAGAAAAGGAAATACATGTATCACGATTTCTCAAATCGCGAAAGTCTACGAGCACCTTTCCAATAAGGCCTGTGGTCCTAGCCGCCGATCATATGAGTACGGATAAGGGATAGCAGGGTCTGTATCAGGCCCCGTAGGGATTCGAGGAATTCCATTCCCCGGAGAAAAGAAGAAAAAGGCCGAAAATTTCTAAATTCCAAAGTGGGTATGTTACAAATTGGTATCAGAGCATGGTTACAACACTTGGCCTACTTGGGCTCATGAACGAGTTGCACAGAAGCTCTGTTCGAAACACTCATAAAAGGAGTAACCCCCTGTCTTAACCTTCCTAATCAAAAGACAAAGTTAAGAATGAAAACTCCTATTGTGTGTGTGTACATGTGAAAAATATGAATTATGTACTGGTTATAAATAAATATAAATATTGACTAATAACCAACGTTTATCTTTTGCACCCAAGCAAACGATCAGCCGTGGGAAATTACAGACGCATAGAATGGAGACTCACCAAGAGGTGGGGGAAGGCTCCCACAATAGAGACGAAGAGTCTGACGAAAGGAGGGCAGTAGGGACCCCTCCAGATCTAGAAGAGACTGTGAGGAGTCTCATGGCCGAATTACAAAGATGCAAGGATGACAATGAGAGGATGATGAAAGAACAAGAGAAGAAAACAGAAATTAACACAGTTTTACCACAGAGCTTATCCGACCTACAAAGACAAATGCAGCATGAACCTGAGGTACAAAAACATGGTCATATCAGTGGCCACATTGAGAGGAGCACGTCGAAAAAGGTCCATCCCAGAGGTAAAGGACCAACGGCGGACGATTCCTCTGGGAAGGAAGCTGGTGGTTCGGAGGGCTCTTCTAGCAGCAAAACTAGTTCTTATTCCCGAAGAAAACAGAAGAAGTGAAAGATTTCCAAGGGTCATAAATTTGAAGAATTCAGGAAGGCAAAACCACCCTCCTTCGACGATGAAATAAAGAAAGGAGAGGAAGCAGAGGCCTGGCTTATTGGACTAAATAAGTATTTCAGAGTCCATGACTTCTCAGAAAATTTGAATGCCCGAGTGGCCACCTTCAACTTGAACGGAAAGGCTTCCATTTGGTGGGAAGACCTTAAGAATGTAAAAGGGATTCACGAAGAAGACCTGTCTTGGGAATGGTTTGAGAAATACTTCAGGAAGAAGTATCTGTTGGAAAAATATTTTGACAAAAAGACTAAAGAATTTTATGAACTTAAGTTGGGGCAACTCACCATAGAGGAATATGTCAGCAGATTCCTCGAGTTGCTGAGGTATGTACCCTACATAAAA
>JASDQU010313179.1:7439-17652 GCA_032191745.1 Picea mariana | reverse complement strand
GTGGTGGAAATAGAAGGTATGATTTCCAACCATCTGGTGTCTGTTTTGATTGACCCTGGTTCAAATTTGAGTTATATATCCCCTAGAGCAGTTGATAAGTGTAAGCTACAGCCACAGAAGAAAACTAAACCATGGTTGGTACAGTTAGCCACTGACACCAAAACAAAGGTAGTAGAGGTTGTACCAGCTTGCCAATTAATGTTTGGTGAATTTCCCACCCAAGCAACCCTTAATGTATTACCCCTGGGATCATACGACCTGTTGATTGGTATGGACTGGATGGACGCCCATAAAGCCAAATTGGACTGTTACCATAAAACCTTAGAATGTGTGAGCAAAGAAGGAAAAAGGATAACCCTCTAAGGGATCCGAAAACCGGTCTCGATGAGACAAATATCAGCCTTGCAAATGAGAAAGTATTTCCGAAAGGGATGTCCCCTATATGCAATANCTGAGAGAATACAAAGATGTGTTTCTGGAAGAGGTACCGGGTCTACCTCCGAGAAGAGACATTGACTTCTCGATAGAACTCGCTCCAGGAGCGGTGCAGGTGTCTAGAACACCCTACTGGATGAGCACACTTGAGTTAGTTGAACTCAAACTGCAATTGAAAGAGATGATGGATAAGGGTTATATTGGACCCAGCGTGTCCCCATAGGGAGCACCAGTCCTGTTTGTGAAAAAGAAGGATGGCACCCTTAGACTGTGTATAGATTATAGAAAACTGAATAAAGTAACCATAAATAACAAGTACCCCTTGCCCGGGGTGGATGATCTATTCGATCAGTTGGGAGGCGTGTCTATTTTCTCAAAAATTGACTTGAGGTCGAGATACCATCAAGTCCGAATCAAGGGTGAAGACTATTAGCGATCAAAAACACGTTGGCATTTTTGAAAGAACGATGCCTAATCTTGTAAGGAAAATTTTTATAGCTTCCCTAGCTTCAAATCCAAATCTGATTGCACCATTGGAAAGCTTATGATCTTTAGATGTCGATCGACTATTGGAGCATGAAAAATGGACATTCCACGGCTGAGAAAATTGATTTTTCCCAAAGCAGATTATTTCTGTAAAACCTTCCTTTTCGGTGGTTTAGGCGAACAGGACGACTGTTCATTAACCACCGAAAGCTTCTCTTTCGGTAGTTAATCCACCCAAAATCTTTCCAAGTTAACCACCGAAAGCTTGTCATGTTCAGAAAAATCAAGTTTTTGCACAGATCAAGTTTTTTCGAGTTGAAAAGGTTTGCAATCTTTTCGAATGAACACCTGATAAATTATCAAGACAAAACCAACAGTGATTTTTGACAAATGGTTGAAAGAAGAGGTGTTCCAAATATTTTTGATATATTTTGACAAGACAGAAAATCAGGGTACTTTTCCATCTCAACAGATTCGAATTTGCCTCTCTTGGAGAGTCATCATTCATCCTTGGGAGGCTGCCCTGCACTTCACCAACAATCAAGAAGAAAGAAAGGCCATGAAATCTGGGATTGACCTCATTTTTGGGGATCATCCCACATATTTTGCAACTGCATTTTGAGTTACTATCTTTAGTATATTTGATCCCTGTTTTCAGGATCTCAGAACTACTTTGTAATGTTATAAAGCTTAGGATAGAAGATGAACCAAGGGTTCAATTTTGGGTTCTACATGCTGCTACTATAAGAGAGACTTATTCTTAATATATGAAACATTGCAAGCTTCCTTCAGTTGTGTTGTCAGACTTTTTCTTTTCTGTTCTCTGATATCTTATGAGTGAAATATTTCTTTATTGGCGCTTATTCAATCTACATGTGACTGTCATCTCACTAACTGATTGATTAAGTTAAGAATAATAAGTTATTTCCTTAGTTCTTAAACCCATTGTGCTTGTTTTATATGAGTATAATCTGGTTCAATAGCTATCTTCTCTTCCATTTAATCAAACTTTGTTTGATTGCATTCCTAGAAGGCCTTGTGATATTTGATATCTCTAGATAGTCTTAAACACACAGTCCAGTCCCTAGATATTCATCTTGATCCAAAAACCACATCAATTATTAAGAAAATATTTCCCAAAAAGAGTTAGTTACTAGGCATCTCCAACTTACAGCCTAGGAGAGTTTCCTGGAGTGATAACAAATTGGCGTCGTTTCCGGGGAGAGGAGATCGAAGCTCAGCTTCCTTGGGAGACGACAAGATCCAGCTTTGATGATAGACAAATCTTGGACATCATTTGGTTGTAATTATCTATCTGGCGACTCCATGAAGGGAGGATTTAGTGGCGACTCCATTGTTCAAAAATCCGTTGGTGACTCCACTGGTATGAAATGGAAAAGATCTTAGCTAAGAGGTACGCTTTCTATGATTTTTCAGATATAGCCGGTTTTCCACATCCAGTGCCGACTATAATTGAATGGGATGATTATCTTCTGAGATTCAGAGGAAGCAAGAATGATCATCCTGGTGAACACTTATTCAATTTTCATAAATGCATGCTTGAACATGGTTTTGTTCACAAAGATGTCTTGATCAAGCTGTTCAAATTTTCTTTAGAAGAAAATGCTCGTGAATGGTTTCAATCTCTTCCTAATCTTAGTATCCATTCTTTGAAGGATTTTCATGTGGCTTTCAATTCATATTATAAGAAGTTTTACTCAGCTGATCTTATTTTTGATAACTGTTGTAAAGAATCTGCATTCCACATCCAGCATTCAGTTAGTATTTCTTCTAATTGTAAAGATGTTGGTGATAGTCATATTATAGACACATTCGTCATTGATTCAAATGTCTCTTATAGTTTTGACTATGGGATTAAGGAGGCTTCAGATTTTGATAAAGAAGTTGCTGATATAAATTCAGTATCCCAAGAAATTCAGAAGCATTTGTTCTTTCCTTCACCATCGATACTTATCATTATTGATCTAGAATCTGCAGCAAATATCAAACAATCCATGATTAGTACAGAAATCAGTCTACAACCATTTTCAGATTTACAGATAGCTGAAAGTGCTAGTCTTCATGGGAAAGAGAATACCCAGAGATTTTTTTATTTTCAGCTCAAACAACAGGAAGAGGTTTTTCTTTATAGCTTCGTTGATCCTTTTGATGAGTATTGCGAGTCTTTGAGTAGAACATATGTCAATATGTCTTTGAAGGAAGGTTGGTTCTGCTGCCCTGTCAAACTCCATTTATGTATGTTATGGATTCTAATATTTTTCAAGTCAAGATCAAACAAGATATCAGTAAATTAGTTTCTTACTTGGCTTCATTGGAAATTCAGTTTTACTTGATCAATCTGCCTTTACTGGTTAGAGTAGGAATAGATAGAAAATAAGCTCGTCATCGAGCATGAGATCCTTTTCAGTTTAGTAGTTTGCAGCAGGAACTTGTGTTCATAATTTTATTACAGTTTGAATAAGTTGTAGGGATGGATGAGAAGAATTTGGCAAATGCGGTAAAGCTGCCTCCTCAAACTGAAGGGGAGTTTCTTCATCCAAAAGTTCCAACTTTAGTATATGGCTCTGTCCCTTCAGATCATCCTTTTGCCTGTCCTAATGAGGGCTATGACAAATGCTACATACATGAGTATAAATTAAATCTTCATCTCAGAAGAGAGCAAAAACCAGACCTATAAAAAAGACTGGAACATCGTCAAAGCAGCCAAAATCTTCTCAGTATAAATGAAGTAAGGAATTTTTTTGAGTTTCTGAAGTTTGGTTGAAGTTAAAGCTTTTGGTGGCTTAGGCGGAAAAATGATTGTTCATTAGCTACCAAAAGGCAGAGCTTTTGGCAGTTAACGTTTTCAAATTTTGTCTCTTTAACTACCAAAAGCACAAAAACAGGGCAGAACGCTACAAATTTTGCACAGATCCAATTTTTCTTAATCCAAATGCCATGAGAAGGGTTCCTAATGATAGATGATATTTAATGGTATTATTAGGAAGTTTCATTTCTAATTTTGAAGGTGTCTAGCAAGGGTGAAGATGTTGACCGTGCATTGCTTCCAGAACAGACTCCATTTTACAAAGATCTGGCTGTTGTGGCTGTTCAAGCAGGTGTCTACATTGATATATTTGCTGTTACAAATGAACACACAGACTTGGCTTCATTAAAGTTCTTAACCACCGAAAATAAATTTTTGTTCTCTTGCACACGCCAAACGTCAAGCGAGCCTGTGAGCCTATTCATTATTGGTGCAAATTCTTATGGTTATCATTATTATTTGTTGGTGAATAACTGCCGAAACATCATGTATATGATCGGGTTGTTAGTTCACATTCAGGTTGATATGGCACAGACTCTCATGATACAACACTTCATAACTGAATGGATTTCACATGCGAATCGTCAGCGGATCAGCCACGAGTTAGATTACATCATGGAGCAATGTGGAGGTGTCTCAAACTCCATTCAATTGTGCATTAAGTTCTCTGATGGTTATCAATGCAAAACGGCCCATAAACTTCTCATACCAGTGCGCATTTGCAACTTCAGTCTCGTTCAAAGGGTAACAGATGGTCGAAATTTTAGTTTACAGAGTAAACTCAATGATACAGGTGTACGTCTCATCATTGGTGCCTCAAATTCCGATTACAGGTTTTTTTTTGGTGGCATATTGAACCAAGATGTCAATGCTGGATTCATTCTTCAATAAAGGCTTCAAAAGAATAAGATGCAAAACTGCATTGAAGCTGACTATTCCATGTATTAAATTGCTAAGGAACAAGAGGGAGGTCATGCTAAGGAAAATGCAAAGGGAGATTGCACAACTTCTCCAGACTGGGCAAGAAGCCACTGCTCGCATCCGGGTGGAGCATATCATCCGGGAGAAAAATATTATGCTGTTCGCCTTCCTATTATTGAATCTCAGAAAGAATGCCCTCTGGATTTGCGGGAGGCTATTGCCAGTTTATGTTTTGCTGCTCCAAGATGTTCTGACTTGCCAGAACTACATATAGTTCAAAGTATGTTTGCTATAAAGTATGGAAAGAAATTCGTTGTGGCTGCATCATAACCTAGGCCTGATTGTGGTGTTAATTGCCAGATCATTGAAAAGATTTCAGTCCATGCTCCTTCTGCTGAGGTGAAATTTAAGTTACTGAAAGAGATAGCTGAACAACATGAAGTAGAGTGGGATCCCTCGAACACAGAAGCTGAATTATTCAAGCTGCATGAAGATTTGCTGGATGGACCCACTCAGTTTTTCAATGGGTCAAAAATGCCTCTTCCAGATGAAAAAGATCATCTTCCTCCAGTAAAATCTCCTAGCAAGGGTTCTATCTCAGATTCAGATTCTGATGATTTAGATCTTCCGTCAGTTCCTACGGAAACCGTTGTACAGAGTTCAGATGCAAAAGTGGCTGCAGAAACAGTGCCCTTCTCATCATTTACACCTATACATTCTACACCAGAAAGTACTTTTCCCGGAGGCAATCATGACACTATTCCACACTTATCAACCGTTGGATCAGATGTTCCAGTTATGAATATGAGTTCACTAGTCACATAGCAGATGTAGAATCCCACCCACAAGATGATCACATGGAAATCTTTTCCTTGCTAAAATAGTTAAATACTTCTGGTTTCTTTTTGATTTGGCTATGGGTGGGAAAAACATGATGGAGAAAAGACCATACCCATACATATTTAGCACAGAAGGCCATGTATTCCCCATGACTCCTGAGATATCTTTAACAACAGAGTATTGCACTCATTCTGGAAGCTTTTGCAAAAGTAGCCATCAGTGTGAAGGAATGCTAAATGAATTCAAAATATGAAGGCTGTTCATGGAAAGGAAAGTTAAAAGGGATATCTCTAAATGGAACTGGTTCAGTATTGGTTCGTTTCAAGGAAAGATTTTAAAGTAATTATTAGCATGGAGGAAATTTCATCAGATGGAGAGGAAAAAAACAGTTAAAGAGAATGATAGATTGAAATCAAATTCTGGAAGCGCCAGTGATGATGCTTTAAGTCACGATAAAATCTGCAGAAACCTTGTGAAATGTGATCAACAAGGGAGCACGAAGAGCCTTTTATCAAGCTTGCTTTTGCCCAAAGAAAATCTTGGCTTGGAAGACCTTGCTCAGACTGCAGAAGATTTTAGAGAGGTAACACATTTTAAACTATTTTTAAGTTACAAGTTTTGGTGGCTTAGGCGAACATTTCAATTGTTCATTAGCCACCAAAAGGAAGAGCTTTTGGTAGTCAACGTTTTCAAAATTTTGTCTCTTTAAATACCAAAAGCGCAGAAACAGGGCAGAATGCTACACTTTTTGCACAGGTCCGAGTTTTATTTTCCCAAATGCCTCGAGGGTGGATTATAATGATGAAACATAATTAATTGCATTAGTATCAAAGTTCTATTTTTGTGTTTGACGTGTTTTGGCCAGGTGAAAATTAAGTTAAATGAGACTTCTATGGAGGAGAAAGTCATGACTGTATCAGGTCAGTTCAAAAGTGAGCCAGAAGTTCAAAGCATTTGAAAAGGTGAGCAACCATTCCAACAAGCAGTAAAGATTGAAATGCCTACATTGTCATCAACAATGGAGCTCGACCCAAACATTGATCCAAAAAGGGTGAAACGAATTTTAGCCAATAGACAATCTGCACAAAGATCCTAAGTAAGGAAGTTGCAATATATTTCAGAGCTCGAAAGAAGTGTCAATGCATTACAGACAGAAGTATCAACACTTTCTCCTCAAGTGACCTATTTGTTCATCAATTGCACGCATAATCCCTGGATTTGAGGGACCCATCAGCAGTCAATTATGGAAAAGTCTGGACCGGTCTTAAGGGCCAAGGTTGATGGTGTTTGGTACTTGGAGGCACATCCAGAGGTAGCAGACCTTTTCAAACAAGCAGGAGTATTCACATATTGGGAGAAATTGACTATATTTCACCAACAGGTAGCAGAATCCTTTGCAACTGTATATGATGGAAGGTCTGCCAAAATAGGGAGAGAAGAATTCATCATTGATGAAGCATCTCTAGCAGAGTTTACAGGTTTGCTAAGAACTAGAGAGTGTTGGTTCAAATCCACAGTACCATCAAATATAGAGTTCATATCTTATTTGTTGCCCATTCACAAAGACTTGATTTGGAAGAAGGACATTGCAATGTCCTTTCTAGAACCTCAGTGGCAGGCATTACTGAATTTAGTTAGAGAGAGAGGAGCTTCATCTAGCAAGCCCTGAGGTCTTTGTACTCTTCCAGGTAATCGAGATTCATCAAGTTTTGATTTTTGGGTAAGTTTCTATTTTCGGTGGTTTAGGCGAGCCTGTGTGTGCTCATTAACCACCGAAAAGGATGAATGACTTCATGGCCCAATACTAAAGGCACAAGGTCTACCAGATTCTTGGAGACCTCACAAGGAGGTATCCATCCTAGTTGGAGATAGATGTTAGCGATCAAAAACACGCTGGCATTTTTGAAAGAACAATGCCTAATCTTGTAAGGAAAATTTTTCTAGCTTCCCTAGCTCCAAATCCAAATCTGATTGCACCATTGTAAATCTTATGATCTGTAGATGTCGATCGACTATTGGAGCATGCAAAATGGACATTCCACGGCTGAGAAAATTGATTTTTCCCAAAGTAGATTATTTTTGTAAAACCTTCCTTTTTGGTGGTTTAGGCGAACAGGACGACTGTTCATTAACCACCGAAAGCTGCGCTTTCGGTAGTTAATCCACCCAGAATCTTTCCAAGTTAACCACCGAAAGCTTGTCATGTTCAGAAAAATCAAGTTTTCGCACAGATCAAGTTTTTTCGAGTTGAAAAGGTTTGCAATGTTTTCGAATGAACACCTGATAAATTATCAAGACAAAACCAACAGTTATTTTTGACAAATGGTTGAAAGAAGAGGTGTTCCAAAGATTTTTGATATCTTTTGACAAGATAGAAAATCAGGGTACTTTGCCATCTCAATAGATTCGAATTTGCCTCTCTTGGAGAGTCATCATTTATCCTTGGGAGGCTGCCCTTCACTTCACCAACAATCAAGAAGAAAGAAAGGCCATGAAATCTGGGATTGACCTCATTTTTGGGTATCATCCCACATATTTTTCCACTGGATTTTGAGTTACTATCTTTAGTATATTTGATCCCTGTTTTCAGGATCTCAGAACTACTTTGTAATGCTATAAAGCTTAGGATAGAAGATTAACCAAGGGTTCGATTTTGGGTTCTACATGCTGCTACTGTAAGAGAGGCTTATTCTTAATATATGAAACATTGCAAGCTTCCTTCAGTTGTGTTGTCAGAATTTTTATTTTTTGTTCTCTGATATCTTATGAGTGAATGATTTCTTTATTGGCGCTTATTCAATCTACATGTGATTGTCATCTCACTAACTGATTGATTAAGTTAAGAATCATAAGTTATTTCCTTAGTTCTTAAACCCATTGTGCTTGTTTTATATGAGTATAATCTGGTTCAATAGCTATCTTCTCTTCCATTTAATCAAACTTTGTTTGATTGCATTCCTAGAAGGCCTTGTGATATTTGATATCTCTAGACAGTCTTAAACACACGGTCCAATCCCTAGATATTCATCTTGATCCAAAAACCACATCAATTATGAAGAAAATATTTCCCAAAAAGAGTTAGTTACCAGGCATCTCTGACTTACAGCCTAGGAGAGTTTCCTGGAGTGATAACAAAGACATCCATAAAACCGCTTTCCGGACACGGTATGGTCACTATGAGTTTGTGGTAGTTCCATTTGGGTTAATCAATGCCCCTGCCACTTTCATGTGCTTAATGAATAATATACTCAGTAAATGTTTGGATAAATTTGTACTAGTTTTCATTGATGACATATTAATCTACTCTAAGAATAGAGAAGAACATGAAGAACATCTTAGACTTGTGCTGCAAGTGCTAAGAGAGCATCAACTCTATGCCAAATTCAGTAAATGTGACTTCTTTCACAAGAAAATACACTACTTGGGACATGTTTTGTCTGAGGAAGGGGTAGCAGTAGATCCTGACAAGATCAGGTCTATCATGGAATGGCCTACCCCAAAGGATGTCTTAGACATCAGATCCTTTATGGGATTGGCGGGATACTATAAGAGATTTATAAAAGATTTCTCCAAGATTGGTTGTCCAATCACTGCCCTCCAAAAGAAGGGGACAAAATTCCTGTGGACACAGCAATGTGAAGAAAGATTTCAAACCTTGAAACATCTACTAACCCATGCACCTGTGTTGAAAATCGCTGACACAAAAGCTGACTTCCTTGTGTGCACGGATGCTTGTAAGGAAGGGCTCATAGGAGTCTTTATGCAGGAAGGAAAGGTGATCTGCTATGAATCCCAAAAATTGAATGAACATGAGCTCAACTATGTGACTCATGATCTAGAACTGGCTACCATAGTGCATGCCTTAAAAATGTGGAGGCATTACCTCTTGGGAAGAAAATTTGTGCTTATGACAGATCACTGTGGATTACGATATTTGTTCGACCAACCAAAGATCAATGCTAGACAAGCTAGATGGATGGCCCTCCTTAGAGAATTTGATTTTGAAATCAAACACATTAAAGGGAAGGAAAATAGGGTGGTCGATGCCCTTAGTAGAAGCATGAGAAAAATTCACCTGGCAACGGTGAGTACCTGCGAGACAAATGTCAAGAACCGAGTCAAAAAGGCACAAAAAACAGACCCCTTCATCCAAAATGTGACCCTGCACCTACAACAAGAACCCGCTAGAGAAAACTATGAAGGCTATCAGATGATCGAAGGAGGCCTGCTCACTTACAGAGATAGACTGTACATTCCCAATTGTGACGACTTGAAGAGGTTCATCATGGATGAACTACATAAAAGACCCTACACGGGTCACCCAGGATACCAGAAAATGATTACTGTCACCCATAAACAATTTCATTGGCCTGGATTGAAAAAGAATATAGCCAAATATTTGGCCCAATGCATAGAATGCCAACAGGTTAAAGCATAACATCGACACCCAGCAGGACTACTACACCCTTTACCCATCCCAAAATGGAAATGGGAAACCATCTCCATGGATTTTATCAGTGGATTACCAACTTCAACCAAACAAAATGATGCCATTATGGTGGTGGTAGATAAACTGAGCAAGTCTACTCATTTCATCCCCGTCAAATCGACCTGCAAGGCGATAGATATCGCCCAGGTATTCATGAAAGAGGTGTTCCGACTGCACGGCATGCCGAGAGAGATAATATCTAACAGAGACACAAA
>JASDQU010313178.1:1634-13501 GCA_032191745.1 Picea mariana | reverse complement strand
CCAGTTCAAACTATATTGCCAGAACTTTATGAGAAAGGAAAAATCATATTGGAGCCTGAATCCATCACTGACACAAGAATTCACCAGCTGGGGAATAGATCCATTTCAAAGTATCTCATTAAATAGAGGAAACTACCGGCTGAAGATTCCACTTGGGAAGATGAGTCTTTTATACAGAAGCATCCAGGGTTACTCAAGCGTTGCGAACAACACTTGTCTCAAGGGGAAGGGCATGTTAAGCCCTAATATTGGCTCATTACCCCTTAATTGGGGCATATTATATTAGTAATGTTATTTTATTTATGTTAGCTTTAGGCCATTAGTTGTAATTATACCTCCTAGTCTCCTATATATACCAAGGAGACATTTTCATTTTGAATCATCTTGTACTTGAACATTTAAGTGGGGTAAAAGGAGGTTGCCCCCTCGAAGAGGCTTATTATATGAAATTATCTCTTTTTCAAGGCATTGAGTACTTTTTCTAAGGATTTTCTATGCTATATTGATATTTGGTTCTTAACACATTTGCAAGAAAAAAATTGTCAAGTACAAAACATAACTATACTACTGTAGAATGTGAAGGATTAGAAATGTTGTATGCATTGCAGAAGTTTAGAAATCACTTGTTGGGTTCACACTTTAGGATGTACATAGACCATTTTGTGCTAAGATATTTGTTCAATAAGCCATTGTTGGGGGGGAGGATATGCATATAGCTATTATTGTTTCAGGAATATGACTTTGAGGTAATTGTAAAACCAGGGAAATTTAATTAAGGACCTGATCATTTATCATGTATACTATTAGGGGAAGATGCATGAAACTTGGATGACAACTTACTAGACACACATTTGTTTATATTACAAATGGTTGATGAATATTTTACAGACATAGTTCAATTCTCAAGTATAGGAGTAACCCCACTCGAGTTTACAATTGCATAGAAGGAGTTAGTAGTGAAGGCATCAAACTATCAACATATAGCAATAAATTTGTACACATTAAGAACAGATGGTATTGTTAGAATATAATGGATTTGCTCATTTAACCATAGACAATATAACAATATTGTCACCCAACCATAGTCCGAAGCCACCCCTGAGCACCTTAACCTTGTTAGAGAATCATTCCAGAAGCAAACCCTAGGTTGGATAGCCAAACAAAGGCGGTGCACCTTTATCCAAGGATAGCGCACCAATAAAGAGTAACAAGAGATGATCAGAGAGTCCAAACCTTGACCAAGAGAGAGTCCAAGCCAAAACTAAAATCTACTAGTTGTAGTTGCTCCAACAACAACTCTCCTCCAAACTTGCACACAAATTGGCCAACTGTAGTGCACACAAGTGTTTCTTCTGCAGTTCTGAGAATACTGGCCAGAATGAATATTGGCCTCCTGTATTTATACTATTTCTAGCAGACTCCCTGGGCTGACTTATCATTATGGATACTAATTATTTAGTATATAACATTTCCTTTAGTCGGATTCTTCTCTCAGAGGATAATAACCTAATACAAGTCATTCTCTTGAGCCGACTTGTCTTCTAGGGTTATTAACCAATTAATTAGGGTTTCTTCTTGCTTCTCAGAATATTCTATTCTCATCAGGTTTACATGTGGAGGTAAATATCTCCCGCAGCTACCATAATATCAACACTCCCTCCTAGCTAGGGAGGTATTGAAGGTAATGGTATTGAGCACAAACATACCATTTACTTGGTAGCATCAACATAGTTGTATAGACTAATTCATGATTAGATCATGAGGACCATCATCACTATCAGTGCCATCAACTACATCATTTCTCAAAACCATACTCTATCTGAGTAATCAGACATGATGTTGGATAAGTCACTCACTCCACAGAGTGACATAAGAGCCATTCTTCTAATCCAGACATATGTCCTAGAAGAATAAATGTCCTGGACCATTTTTCATCTAGGGAATCTCTATCCATTGATCATCCATCTAGCTGATAATCATTTCCAACACTACTAATAGTTTTCAAGGCAATCAGAATAATGTCATTCAATAGAATAAAACTGTGTCTATCCATAGTAGTACACAACTAAAATCCAGTGGTACATTGCCAGACCAAGTAGTACACAGATACTTGATCAGTGACATATAGTCACAATCATTGGAACACATCCACCACAGTAGTATACATATACTATCCAGAGACATACAGTCTCCATAACAATCATATCATTTGATATCAACCTACACAGAAAACAATGTTATGATATAAACTGAATCATATGGGCCATTCTTCCACTCACATTTGTGAGATATGGAAGAGCATCTGCCCTCAGAGAGTGAAACATCAATGATGAGCTATTTGGACTATTCTTCTCGAGCAAGGAAGAATAATTGTCATGATTTCTGAGCCTAGACCATTCACGTATCTGGCCCATTCCTCCGGCACTAAACAAAGTGCAACCTGGAGAGAATGAGTCTGCCCTAGGGAATGTCTATCCCTTATTGTTGAACCTAGACCATTCCTCCGACACTAAACAAAGTGCAACCTAGAGAATATGAATCTGCTCTAGGGAATGATTGTCTGGACCATTTCCTAAGGAATTGATTATCCTGCACCAACCTCCAAAACGGACCATTCTTCGAAACTGCTCACAACTGTGAGCTTCGAAGGAATGACCGTCCAACGAGGTGGACCGGTCTTCTTGACCACTACTGAGAGTGACCGTCAAGAAGAGAGATTGTCCTAGACCATTTCCCCACACTGGCCACAGGGGGAATCACTGTCTATGGTACATCAACAATCCATTGAACCATTTTCATTACGAAAATGATCGTTCAATATGGACCATTTTTCGAACTGGAAAATGCCTATCCATCATAAATCTCAAACCACTTTCCGAACTAGAAAGGAACTGCTCATCCTGAACCATTTTTCTAACTTGAAAAATGGTTGTCCATAAATCAATAACACATTAGTGCTCCCTCCCAACCTGGGAGTCATCTCTTCCTTTTTCAATAAGGAAGTCATCTCCATGAGCTCCATCTTGAGTACACAAACTTTTTCATCTTGGACAAAGGCTTTACCAAAATGTCTGCTTATCTGCTCATATGTGGAGATATATATTGGAGAACCACTTTCTCTTTTTTGGACTTCATCACGGATAATGTAATGCTTGATCTCAATGTACTTCGGTCTTTCTGGAACACTCATTTTCTGAATGCTTCATATAGCTCTGATAATCATAGTTGAATTCATATCTTTTGTTTCCTACTAGCTCATAACATCGGGGAAAGGCTCAAAACTGGAACATATCCATGTGGCACTTCTTGTATCATCATGAGAGTTTGTCATGGATTAGAAATCCATCATCCTGGACTTCCGAGTAACCATTATGATTTTTATCATAGAAGGTTTTCACCATGCTTTTGTTGTGCATGAGAAGCTTTGCACCAAGTTGTTTGAATCCATACAAAATCTTCTTCCATATGCATACAAAGGTCTCTTTTTGGTATATCTCAAAGCCTTGAGGTTTCTCTACACACACTCTTTGTTCAATTATTTTGGAGAACAATATTTGCATTCATCTGTTGTAAACTCCAAACCATGGATATTGCAGACGATATAATGGCTCATGTAGAGGTATGTCTAGTTTACTGGAACAAAGCAATCATCATAGTCTTCTCCCTCCATCTGGGAGAAACCTCTAGTTCTGGATCTCACAATGCTTACATTCATAAGTCTTCCATACACTATTCTTCATTATAGCTTTCATTTCCTCTTCTTAATTTCTTTTAGTGAGTTCAGGTCATGCTGGTAGTCTTGTGATTCTCGATACAATGACTGGTTGTTTTGGCTTTTCTTTCTCTCTTGGAATCTTCATGTTCTTCCTCATGTTTCTCTTTAGTTCTTGGGTCCATGGAGTTTTCTCACTACTACATATGACCAAATTTTCCACGGTTTTCCGTTGCTATTGCCACACATATCCGTCACACTTTCCATGAAATCAAAGACTATTTTTGGTGGAAATTTTTTCGTTGCTATATCCACGAACCATTTATTCATGGAAATAGCGATGAAATAAGCCCTCCACGTGTCATCATCCTCAAGATAGGTTTACCTTATAAAACGTGGCAATAGCGACGAAAATCTGTCGCAATAGGGACGAAAAATCGTGCCAATGTAAAAAACTTACCAACATATTATGACACAAATGCCATATGTGCGACATAAAAGTGTGGAAAGTTGCCACGAAAAAGCGTGGCAATAGCGACGAAAATGTTTGGCAGAGAAAAAGTTTACGATGCAGATGTTATATGTGTGATGCAAGTTGCAATGAAAGTTCGTCATATTGCCACGCTTAATAAAACAGATTCATTACCTTGCAACGAACTATGGTCGATATTTCCACGCTTCCTGTAGGTTTAAAAAAAAAAAATCTACATGAGAAGCTGGATTTTGGGATTTGTGATTGACCCATACTCAATATTTTCATGTGTGATTGACCCTTCAAAGGGTTTCTTATGTGAGAAGGGCTTATCATAGGGGGTTTTGGGAATTATTAGGTGTCTTTCTTAGTGGATCAAAAGGGAAACCCAAGGCACCTTGGGATGAAGGGGAAGATAAAATACATTCCCCTTGAATGAATGGTTTTAATTGAGATATTGGGGCCTGAACTAGAGTTAAAAAACAATTTGGTAGGGATATCCCAGGGGGACAATATGGAAGATGTGTTTTTTTTTAAATCTATCACTATGCTTGTGAGAGTGGCGTGACCCTTTACTTATCCACTTCAATGCACTCACAACCATTAATCGATATTAATATAGACTGGTCATAATAATTACCTTGAATATCAAATTTAACCTATTAATGTGAAGGGATAATCACAACATGAGGTTAAAGGCATTCACACCCTTTAAACAACTATGTTTGTAGATTTTTGGATGAGGAACTTGTAGGCTTGTGGTTGAGTCATTCCCTTACCAAAAAAATGAAGGTTACTCACACTCATATGAATGAAAGAAATCAAAGTTGGTCCCACGAAAAAAGTTGTAACGCTTTGAAAGAATGGTAGATCACAACAATGGATCACTTGTTTAAACAAAGACACTTACACCTATTCAAGTAAAGATAACTCACCCTATTCAAATGAAGGTACATGATACCATATAAATGAAGAGAAATGGAAATGTTTAACTCAAAGGGTAGCTCACACTAAATAAAATTAGTGTGATCAAAATGTTTCGAAACGAAGGGTGATCAGACTACTCTAGGTGATAGTTTCTCACACCAACCTAAATGAAGGATGACTGTACTTGTAGAAGTCGGGGTACTCAAATTAATGCTAATAAATGGTAACACATACCACTTTAAATGAGTATGAATCACACATGATGAAGGGGAGATAACAAATATTTCACTTGGAGTAATGCAATTTGGTGGGAAGTAGAATAGCTAGTAGTATATGTTATAGTCTTAATTTCCACCCTACATGCCAGAAGGGAATCCAACAGAAGATGAAAGTCAAAATACATTTCTTGCTCAGGATTTAGGACTTTTTTTTAGGTTCTTCACGTGGAATATAGGAGAAAACATGCGATGATAGTCGTTGGTCGTTTATAATGCAAGAAGCGATGATCCCTGCAACCTTCTAGATTTGCAAAGTTATGAAGAGGTAAGCAAGGGATCATCTCCCACCATGATTTTATAATTATTATGAAGTGGGGTATATTGAAAGGAACTACTTATATCCTCACTGTTGGGTATGGTATATCGTCTAGATTTACCACCTAATACATTTAATTTGTCAACCCAGGCGCCTGAATGTTTTACAGGCTACCGTGCACTGTATGTGCAGAGTGTGCTTCTTTCAATATTGATCATGTAAGTAAACAATCATTGCAGTAAAATAAAGAACATAAACTAGATTATTGGTGCTTAAACATAAATAAATGTAACATTCAAATGAAGCGGGATAACTATAAATGAAGCAGAAGACACAGATCTAATAGATTCCACACAAAACCATAGAAAAACTATATCATAAGATGACATCACCTGACCAGAAGAGCAGGCCCAACTGCCCAATCAGGGATGCGGTGAACTAACTGCCACAAAAACTCAAAAACTCAGAAGAAACTCGATTTTCATTAAATAAAACGAGATTACATAGGTTGCAGTCCTGATACAGGACAAATCCTAGCTAGCTGACTGGCTGGCTAATAACTTCTCTATCTTTGTTTGTGATTTTATACAATTCGTGGAGCACAGAGTGTCCCAATATTAGGGTAACACATCTTCCTAAAAATACACAAAGGATGAACCGATTAACAAAACCTAATGTTGGACCATGGAATAGGTCCTCTTTTGCACCTTCAACTCGCGTACTGCGCTGCATCCTTGATCACATCATCTTGCCAGACTGTTTTTTCTCTGTTCCTGCAAGATTTCAAAGATTAGTGATTCACTTTTGTAAACCCCCAACCAATCTCTAACGTTTTTGAACTAATACACATAATGACATAATAGAGGTGCATTATTACCCTTGTGGTTACACACAATAGCTCAAGGAATATAGAAATGGAGGTAAATAAGGATAGAAAAAGGTGGTAGAAAATAATAAATTTCATGGGCCAACATCTCCCCCAAACTTTAGTCATGTGCACGTCCTCATCTAGGCCGTCGCTTTCATAGATCTGGGTTGGAACCTTGATATTGGGCCTAAAGTTCTGCTATGTCATATGCCTCAGCCATATCTGTCCCTGGAAACTTATATCCCCCAATCAATATTATATACTTCCACCATTCTCTATGGACCTCGTAATCAGGTCGATATTGATCAAGTGGCATCCAAATGACGGGGAATGAAAATATCAAACCTATCTATCGAACCCCACAAAACCTCATACATGCTATATACCTAGATATTATTTCCATGGCTCTGCGAAAATTGGGAGCCCCAAATGCTTCCCGTTCCCTAACAACAGGTGGTGATAAGGCCCATATCTGGTCATAGTTTTCAAGTGCCTCTTCCTTGCAATAGGTCAACTATTTTATGCAAAGCTCAACACACCATTTCTATGTAGTTTCCATATTCTGTGGCCAATTGGGAATCCGTCTGAAATAGTTATGTTTGTTGATGATCTGTTCAACTTGAAAGTTCTCCATTCTAACCTGAAGGGGTCTGTGTACCTGATTTTCCTCGAAAGAATCAAGTGCCTTCTTCCACTTCACCTGGTTAATGGTGTAGGAAAGAAAGGCCCTCAATTGGACATCTCCCGCATAAGGATTTGGATTGAATTTTTTATTATCTCTTAGCAGGTAGTTGTGCATGTATAGTTCACACATGAGATGTTGTGCGAGGATGTCATAACTTTTCAAGGTCCTAAGAAACTGCATGGGGTATTTAATATTATAAACCATCTCCTTGTGAATACATTCCAGACAGAAAAATAAATATTGTTCATGAAGGAACAATGCATAGCTGAGAGAAGGGGAGTAGGATGTTACTACCTACTGGGTGATATCATACATCTCATGTTTTTCATATCTTAACCTCTGTATCTATGCCTCTAGCTCTGTAATATTTTCTTTCCGTTTCTCGCCCTTGTTCTTATCTTCTTCCAAGTTTTCCTCATAGTCACCAATGACTCTAGTAGCCTACTCCATTATGTCTTTCAATGTCCTTAGGTGCATTGAAGAAGGGGCAGCTCCTGTCTGAAACTGGGCTACAATTTTCTTCCACTTTTGTATGTAGGATTTCAACAAAACTTCCTGAGCTTCATTTGTTTATGTCATTAGCTCAGCTTGAGTAGATGTTGTTACTGTGGAAGTTTGAAAAATAGGATCAGTCTGAGTGGCTTCTGGTACTATAGAGGTGTGCAAGATAGGCTCGGTCTGAGTAGCTACTGTATGCAACAAAACTCAGTTTGAGTCACTGTTGTTACTCTGGGAGTATCGACAGTTTGATTAACTGCTGATACTGTGGGATTATCGACAGTTTGGATAGCTGCTAAAATAGTCTCCTTGACATTTCTCCTCACTGCTTCCTTGGAAATTCTTTTGTATCTTCGTGCTCATTTCTTCAGGTGGAGCACCTGATTCTTTAGCTTGGCATTCCTAATCCTCAATTGAAGACTTTCTCTAAAGGCTCTCCTATAATGGTCCTGAATAGGGGTTCTTCTTCTTGCACAAAATTCGACAAATTCCTGTTTGACAGGAATTTCTTCAGCCCATCCCCTAGGAGGAACCTCATTCTGAGATTCATTTTCTATAGCCTCTATGCTTGGCTCTTGTTTAACTCATGCTTCTCCTGGAGTAGTAGCACCCAACTCTGGTTCAGGGTTTTCAGGAGAAACATGCTCTGAGGCTGGTTCTTGTGTAACAGCGTCAGTCATTTCTTGCTCAGAAACTGGAGGAGTAGTTTTTGTGTCTTCAAAAATAGGGTTTTCAAGAACAACTTGTTCTAACACTGGTTCTTGTGTTACAACGTCAGTCATTACCTGCTCACCAATGGGACGAGTAGCCGAACCATCTTCAAAAATAGGAAATTCATAAAGTTTTGGCGTTGGTTCTTGTGTAACAACGTCAGTTACCTATTGTTCATAGATTGGAGGAGTAACAACATTCCTCTATTGCTCATCAAACGAAGGGGTATCAACATCCATCTCATGATCATCTGTGGGTGGAATATCAACGTCTCTTTCTTGTTCATATGTTGATGGAGTAGCAGCATATCTTTATTCTTCATCTACAAAGGGAGTAGCAACATCTCTTTCTTTTTTAGGAAAAGGGTTTGGAGGAATAGAATCCTCTGCTTCCTCTTATTCTAAATCCAGGTTAATGCCCGCCTCATTCCCCCAACTTCTCTAAATTCCACTGATGGTTTCCATGTTTCCTCATCTTCATCTGAGGATGATTCTTGTGTATCATCACCCATTCTCTTCCCTTCTACAATAGTTTCAGTAGCCTCTGCTAACCTGCTCAGCCCATCTCTCTCTTCTAGGGTTTCTGCTACTTCTAGGATAAGTTATGCTAATTCTTCTTCAGAGAGTCTTATGAACTGCAGCCAAATCACATGGCTTTGATCTAGTTCATGCACGACTAGAAACTTAACAAGGCCTTGATCTGTGAGGGTTTTGAGTGGTTGGAGTGAGTGTTGAGTTGCTCGTGCCATCCACTGAATGTTATTCCATAGAAAATAGGGCATGTTTATGCGTTGTTGAAAACGCAGAGATGTAAGCAATTTGAGATGATATTTGTAAATGGTAGAGGGGAGGAATTAACATGTCACATAAATTATGACGAACAGTGCTACCTCAAACCATGTAGGCGGTAGAGAAGTCTGTTCATATCATTTCCCTTTTGTCTTTACTTCTTGGCCTTCACGCAAAAACAATTCTCGAAATTTCGGGAGTGGTGTTTTTCGGACAAACCACCATTGACTGGATATTGGAAACCCACTACCTGCTGCAATGGTTTCCTTCATGAATTTGATTTTTAATCCATGGACCGTGGAGGAGTGGCCATCCAAATTTTGGGCAAATTCTGCTATAATGTCTGCATCAAATCCCTGTAACCTCTCGAAATACACGTCGCAACCTGCATTTTGGAAAATTTTCCAGACTTTTGGATTTCGACGGACCTGTGTAGTATTTTATAGATCATACCTTATTGCTCCACCACCCATTCTTTTCTGTTGACTATTCCTGCTCGAGGAGTACCGGTGATCAGTTCAGGAGAAACGACAGGCACAACAGTTTTGTGAAAAACGTGTTGTGGAAAGAGTCATGGATTTTTTTGTTTTTTTTTTTAAATTAAATGATGTGGGAGGTAAGTAATGATGACGATATGAAAGATAATTTAATAGCTTGAGAGATGATTAAAATTTTTTTGGGTCTGTCCAATCCCTGTGCATACAACAATGTCGGAAAGTTTTAAGTAATGACTGTGAAATCGTGTGATTAAAGAGGGTAATAATGACTCTTTGGGAAAAGACATAAAATCTCCCCCAAACTTAAATTTAAGACCGTCCTCGGGCGTGAATTCCTATGCCATGTGTAATATTACCCAAATACATTAAATTTGTTTGAGGATGTACCAGGTGACTCACCTATTATGGAGAAGCATCATCGCAGGAATAGCGTCGTCTGCAGTCACAGAATATGACAACATCGATTCTAGCGACGACATCGGAAGTGTTGCAGCTGAATTATCAGTATCCATGTTGTCAGGAGTGTAGATGAGTAACTGCAACCACATTAGTAGTGGCATGAGTAGAGGAAACCAAAGAGTAGTGGCGATTGGAGTAGTGGCAACCAAAGAGTAGCGGCGACTGGAGTAGCAACACCTCGGAGTAACAACATCTGGTACAACGGTGATTTTAAAGTAACGAAACCCAGAGTAGCAGTGACTGGAGTAGCGGAAACAACATTAACGACATCTTGTATAGCGGTTATTTTGAATTAATGACACTTGGAGTAGCGACAATCGGAGTAGAGACAATAGGAGTAGCGACAGCTACAGTAACGACATCTCGTACATTGGAAATTTTGAAGTAACGAAACCTGGAGTAGAGGCAACCGGAGTAGTGGAAATAGGAGTAGCAGAAGCTGTAGTAACAACGTCTCGTACAATGAAGATTTTGAGGTAACAACACCAGAGTAGCGACAACTGGAGTAACGACAACAAGAGTAGTGGCAGCTGCAGTAACGGCATCTTGTATGTCGACGATTTTTAAGTAATGACATCGAAGTACCAAATTGGGTCCACTTGTTGATCTAGTGGTAGTTGATGAACCAATCACACATTTTCCCCATTTTCAAATTGGCAAGATGGAATTTTATCTCGATTGTGTGAATATTTATGCTTACTTTGAGTTCATTGACATAGTAGATGACAAATATCCATACCTATTATTGTAATGGATTGATTGGGAATTTGATAATGATGTCATTTGTTAAGAAGGGTTATTGGATGGTATATCCATTGGATCTAATGTAGGGAAATAGATTTTCTAAATAGATAGAAGAAGTATTGGATGACTAGGAGAGTTGGAAGACTGCATTAATCTCACCATAGGACAGTTGGAAGACTACATTAATCCAACTGCTAGTGGGAAGTTGAGTTGGAGAATAGTATTATCCTATGTCATTTATTCCAAAGTGTCCATTACTTTTGGGATACCTAGGGATTATGAGAATTAATTGACACAAATATGCACACTACCAAATTCCATTAAGTGGATTCATGTAGAGATTAAAGATCCACTAGTATTTAATGGCACAACTAATGCCACAAAGTTTATGGAACACATAACTTAACACATCATGTTTGAATAGAGGGTATAAACATTGGATATCACTTTGGTATATATCCTTGAATGATTGTGGGAATTTCATTATGAACTTTGGACTCACGAGAAGATATAGTGGGACTAGGAACCTACTAGACATAAGGTTTGCGTTGACCCATGTTCCCATCCACCGATCTTGATAAGGACAAGATATTGATATGATCTGAAAGACTTTGAAACTCCAAGTCATAGGGACTATGAGGGGATATATACACTACTCTTATATATATAAGAGTAGTGTAACTTAGTGGAATGTATAGAGATATACAAACTCAAACCATAGACCTTGTTATATGCTAAGGCAAAGGCAAAGGCCTGGTGATGGCATATATGCTACGAAATTTCAAGTATTATATTCTGGACCAGTCCTTCAAGTTGTCCATTGATAATTTAGTGGTCAAGTATTTGGTTAACAAGACAATGTTGGAAGGTTGATTCTATCGATGTTTGCTACTATTTTAGGAGTTTTATTTTGAAGTGGTGGTTAAACTAGGTAAATAAAATGTGGGACCTAATCACCTCTCGAAAATACAC
>JASDQU010313174.1:0-13501 GCA_032191745.1 Picea mariana | reverse complement strand
ACCAATCCGCAAAAGGGGATTTGGTCCTTATACAATTACCGACTTAGTTAATCCTCAATGGGGATTAACCTAACAATAAAAATAATAATAATGACATGATTAATCCACAATGGGGATTTAATCCAATAACAAAATAATAAGAATGCTCTTCGCAGTTACATTATTTCAACAGTTTGATGGAAACCCTACAAAGGAATTAGAAAGTTAGAATTATAGTCTCTTGGAGAACTACCAATGGTTTGTTGATGTTTGGTGCTTCTCTCCCAAACTCTATTTGATGAAAACCCTACAAACGAATTAGAAAGTGAGAATCCTAGTCTCTTGAAGAACTAACAATGGTTTGTTGATGTTTGTTTCTTATGTCCCTAACTCAATTTGATGAAAACCCTACAAAAGAATTAGAAAAAGAGAATTGTAGTCTCTTGGAGAACTAACAATGGTTTCCCTCTATTTGATGAAAACCCTACAAAGGAATTAGAAAGTGAAAATTTAATACATGAGTGTCAAATGTTAACACAATGTGTAAGTAATTAGTAGATACATGACAAAATTACTGATACAATTCAATGTCAAATCTTCACGGGTATAGAGCCCTTGTGTGTGTGATGGAAGGTGTTTGAGTATTGAGGGTTGGCTCCTCTTCATCATCAAAGAGGCTTAACACATGTCCTACACACAAAATTGGCCAAAGTGAATGCTAATAAAATACTTTTTTTATTTATTAAATTTATAATTAATTATTAAACATTGAACTTGTTGAAACTCCACATAAATCAAATGTTAAAATAAAATTTGAAATGAGTCACAAGACAATGTCAAAACATAAACCAATACATGTTATGTTAACGTTACTAGTAAACAATGAATGATAAAGACCCAAATACATAGTACACATTCCAAAATGACAAATGTCCAAAATAATACATCTTCCAAAATACCAAAAATATACCTTGAAGTTGTTCATAAATTTTGATCTTCCACTTCAAAGCTATCCGCAAATTCTCAAGCCTTAGTAGGTGCATCATCATCATTATGGTAAATCATAGTGCCATTTAAGGGTGGTAAACCAATCCTATATGCCCTCATCAATTTTGAAAGCATCCTTGGCACGCACATCCCACTATGTTTTAAGTCCCTCTAAATACTCAGGTTCCTTCCTCGAATGAAGGTGAACACCATTGATGTTATAGTAGCCGCGGGATGTATTAACCTCTATGTGTAACCTTTGATGAGACTAGAATATTCCGAGAAGCAAGCGAAACCCTAAATAGTTGGTTAATAACCCTAGAAGACAAGTCGGTTCAAGAGAATAATTTATATTAAGTTATTAGCCTCCAAGAGAAGAAGTCGACCCAGTTAAGTGACTTGGAGGACTATAAATAGAGGGCGCTTGAGATCATTTGGACTCATTCATTCTCACGACCTCATAAAGACTAATGGTGCGCATCACTGGAGGATAGCTGCAACCATTGCAATAGTGACTTGGTCTTTGGTTATGGTTTGGACTTTTTGCTTGGTATGTTAGCTTAGGAGAGAGGTACGCTACCTTGGTTGGTTATTGGTTCTAGTAATTGCTTCCAGAATTATTCTGTTTGTCAAGGTTAAGGTGCTCGGGGGTGGCCTTTGTGCCTATGGTTGGGTAACAATATAGAGACATTGTCTATGGTGAAACGAGCACACCTATTATTTTAACAGATTATGGGCCCACACTATCTTTGGATAGTCTAACCACTAGAAGGTATCTTGGGAGAATTTGCTTGGTTGTAGTCAGAGCTTTGTTGCAGCAACAAAACCCTAACCCTCTTGTTGAGGCACCTTAAGTGAAGCGATTGACCTAATTCCTGGATATCCTAGTGCACCCCCTTGTACTCTCAGCTAGTCAAGGCGTCAATTTTGAGTTTTTGGTCAAATTCAAAGGTTGACCAAGTCAAAGTCAAAGTCAAAGTCAACACAACCATGACTTACTCTATGAAGTCAGAAAACAAGTTAGAAGGGGATTTAAACTTCAGAGCATGGAAGACAAAGATTGACCTCATCCTTGCCAAGAATAAACTCCTAGATATCGTGAAAGGAAATATCATGGAACCATAGTTTGAAGTAGGAGAAGAGAAGGAACCATAGAACGTTGTATAACTGGAGAAAATCAAGAGAGATATGTCAAAGGTACAATGCTTTGAATACCATGATTATGGTCATTGCAAAGTAATTGTCCTAAACTAACAAAGAAGAGAAAAGAGAGACATCATGCATCAACTGCCAATGATGAATAACCTTCAAAGAAGACAAAGCATAATGAAACATATTTCTTCTATTATTCAACTCTTACTGGAACCATTGAAGATGACGTGGCTAATCGATAATGGAGCTTCAAGGAATATGATAGGTGACCGTAAGAATTTATCAAGCATGAAGCAAAATGAGACACCTCATAAAGTGGAGCTTGGAGACAAGAACACTTATGAAGTCAAGGGAATTGGACAAGCTACTATCAAAATGGAATCATGTAATTTTATCCATCTTAGTAATGTTTTATGTGTTCCTGGTTTGAAAAAGAATCTAGAATCTATTTCCTGTTTGGAAGAGAAAGGAGATAGAGTAGCTTTTGTGGATGGAAAATTTCTTGTTTGGTCTAAAGATTCAAAGATAGAAGATGCTAGAGTCATTGGAATTCGTGAAGGAAGATTGTATAAACTCCTAGGTCAAAATACTCAAGCTCTAGTACATGATGAAATCAACCCTAGTGAGTTATGGCATAGAAGGTATGATCATCTTCATTATCAATCCTTTCAATCCCTAAAACAGATGGTTGTAGGCATACCAGATTTACAATCAGTACATGAAGGTGTGTGTAGAGGATGTGCACTTGGGAAGAATATTAAGACACCATTTCCAATCAATGAGAATAGATCCAAAGGGATCTTAGACCTAATACATTAAGATGTATGTGGTCATATGCCAGTGAAGTCTCTAGTAGGATCTCTTTACTATGTGACGTTCATAGATGACTTCTCAATAAATACATGATTGTATATGTTAAAGACTAAGGATGAAGTATTTAGCAAATTCCAAGAATTCAAGGCTGAAGTAGAGAACCTAATAGACACGAAGATCAATATAATAAGATTTGATAATGGAGGAGAATACACATCCAAGGAACTCATCATATTTTGTAAAGAAGCTAGGATTAGGAGGGAGCTCATTGTCCCTCACAATCCTCAACAAAATGGTGTGGCTGAAAGAAAGAATAAAATTATTGAAGAATCGGTCAAGTGGTGATGAATGATCAGAATTTATCTATGTTTCTATGGGGAGAAGCAATTATGATTGTTGTTTACGTTTAGAACAAAATTCCACATCACATATTGAAGAACATGACTCCAGAAGAAGCCTTCTCCGGAAAGAAGACAATTTTTGAACAATTAAGAATATTTGGATGCCCTGTCTACATTCATGTTCCCAAGGATAAGAGAAAGAAGTTGGAACCTTCATGAATGAAAGGGATATTCGTTGGATATAGTGAATCATCAAAATCTTATAGAATCTATGTTCCAGGTCAACAAAAGGTTGAAATCAACAAAGACGTAACTTTTGATGAAAGTATTGCTGATCCAAAAACGAATCCAGGAGCCTGACAGGGCTCAAAAAGACTCAAAAATCAAAGTTATCAGAATGGAATGAAACTGGTGCCATTGGGTCCATATCGTCGCGATGATTCCGGCCATATATTTACTTCCTCAAACGGGCTCCATATGCGAGAGTTATCACACTCTGACCGTTTTCCCAAACAGGGAAAAAGTCAACAGGTCCAGTCAAACGCTGACATCAGCACTGTTGACATGGCAGAGGCAGTTGGCCACAAGTGGCAACTCGATAGAAGGTGACTGGTCAGTGACAGGAATCCACCCAACAATTGACAAGTGGTATTTGTTTGGCAAATTGTTGGGTGCCACGTGGCCCAGTCATGGGCTGCCATGTGGCACCATGATATTGGTTAATGGTTGGTGGAAAAAGTTTATTTGGATTCCATGGGGGTCGATCCCATGACCTCTTGGACCAACCCAATTCTTGGTAGAGTCCCTATTACCAATGCGCCAAATTATTGCTTATGTTACAAAACCCACAATATAAAATATATTGCATGGTATTTGTATGGGCGCAAAAAGGAGGGGGCTGGGGCTAAGCCCCAACCCGTGGTCTATCCACCTACATACGACCTCAACCAAGCAAAGGGGAGGCTCCTCCTCATGTGCGCACTCAAATGGATAAGCACCAACCCAAGGATCAGGGGATATCCCATAAGACCAGGGGGGCGCACTCCAAAAGGGGCTTAGCCCAGCTAAGGCACCCTTCTTTTAGCCTTTGATCTTATGCATGCGCATAAATACCAGGAGCCAAGGCACGCGCCCAGCCCCTTTGGGCTACTCTGTGATTTTTTTAACAGAAGTGGGTTTTTTGTATAGTTTTTTGGGATTTTGACTGATATTATGCCCAAAATTTGTTTTTTTTTTGCCATTATTGGGAGATATTGGGCTCTTTTTGAGCCCAAATTTTGGGAGGAAGTTGGGGATGGATAACCAACTTTAGATATATAAAAACCAAGCCTGTTTGAGGCCATGGAGGATAGCTAGATCAGATTTATGCTGAAGGGAAGCCAAGCCAAAGCCATTTTTATTAGGGAAGTTGTTGAGGAGCTGCTTGCGGGCCATTTCTGGGAGTTCCGATTATCCGTTTTGCGTGTCGTTTCTTCTATTGGGTTCTAGAGATCTGGAAGAACATGACCAAATCAGTCTTGTAGCCTAATGGCACTGCTGCGATGTACTTTTTGAGCTTTGAACAGAAATAAAGAAGCCTCCCCCACTGAGACAAATGCCCAAAGACGTAGGCAATTTTGTGTCGAACTCCGTTATCACTTCTCTTGTTATGGTTTGTTGATCTTATTACTTCAGTTTAGATCTGTATTTTGTATTATGACTGATATGTATTCTCTCATCTTCATCCTCTTTCATTCAGCTTCATAAATGGTTAATTAACACATGCAATTAAAAACTCAACCACAGTCATTAAAAGATCTTTTCGGATCAAGTGGTATCAGAGCTAGTTGACGTTTGGATTTGAGTTTTGCATGTTAACTAGGGAAAATATACAACATGGTGAAGGTGAGCTTGTTAAAGAGAATCCATTAATTGGATTGAGAAAGAGAGCTTCTCACAGTGAGAAGATGGCATCGGAAGAAGGGCTTTCTCAGGATGAGAAAGAGTTTCAGAAAACTTTCCTTGCTATGTCAGAGATGGTGAAAGTTTTGTATGAGGATTACTTGGAACGGAAAAGACCAAACTGGGTGAATCTTCAAAGGGAAAAAGTGAAGAGGAAGAGGATCCTCCTCGGATTCCTCCTTCACCTCCATCACCACCTCCTTCTTCTCCTTCTTCTTCAAGTTCAAGTTCTAAATCTAATACAAAGAAACATGTTCATAAACATAAGAATGAAATTCCATTGTTAAAACTTGATGTTAAATTTGAGTTACCCATATATGATGGTGAAGTAAATGCAGAGAAACTTGACAATTGGGTTAGGCAGATGGAGGTTTACTGCAGTGTGCAACAGATCAAGGATGAGGCCACACAAATCAAGTTGGCATCTTTGAGACTTGCAGGTACAACTCTCATTTGGTGGCAAAACAAGTTGCAAAATGGAACACAACAAGTGGGTAATGTATTTCCATCATGACAAAGATTCATTTCTACACTTAGGAAAAAATTCTATCCTTTGGGTTATAAAGAAAAATCATTAATTGAATGGCAATCTTTAAAACTAAGAAAAGGACAAACAGTGCAAGAGTATACTAATGGCTTTTGAAAAATGGCATTGATGTTAGATATCCCTTTACATACACAGTAAACTCTTATGAAGTATATAGGAGGTTTACCTGAACATATTAGAAACACTGTATTCATGTTTGGACCCACTAACCTTGATGAGGTTTTTGTTCAAGCGACATACATTGAAGCAGGGAAAGCAGGTGTATCAGGGGAATCGTCTTCAAGGAAAGAGGACAAGAGGAAATGGCATGGCAAGAATTCAAATGCAGTGACGAGAAAGGAAGGGAATCCCTCTTGCAAGCATTGCAAGAAAGAGGGACATGATGAGGGAAGATGTTGGCAGTTGCATCCCGAGAAGAGGCCAAATTGGTTCAAGGAAAAGAAGGGAATGCAAATAGTAACAACGACAACAAGACCCACAGACTTGGGATTAGATTCAGGTGATGAATCAAAGATCTCATTGGTTGGTATGACAGGTAAAATTGGTGAAGGCATTGATTGCAGAAGTAACTTGTTTCATATAAGGACCATCATGCGACACACTAAGATAAACACATTAATCGACAGTGGATATCAAGCTAATCTAATCTCATAAGAATTGGGGTTAAAATCACAAACTCATCATAATCCTTACACACTTAAATGGATAAGCAATCATCATCAAATGCACATAACAAAGCAGTGCACAATCAAATTTGTAATTTCATCTAAGTATGTGGACGAGGTAACATGTGATGTAGTGTTGTTAAGTGAACGTGGAATGGTCTTAGNACAGGACAAAGAATCAATATCAATTAACCAAAGCAGGTCAAGATTATGTGGTTCATGCTCATCATGTTAAGGCAAATAAAACATTTCAAACAATGGAACAATTAAAGAAGGCAGTGCAAGAAAGCAACAAACCAATAATTGTTTCAAATGAAGTAATCAATCTTAACCAAGAACAATAAATGATTGTTGAATGGAAAATCAATCATAAGTTGCTTAAAGATAAGCTCATGTCGTGCAAATATTACAAGTATATAAGCTCATTTGCAATCATCTTTTTGATGATATCATTAGTAATGTTGTTTGCATGGATGATAGTGGCTTCAGTAAGATGTAACAGGGTTCAAATGGCTAACAATATGCTGTCAGTTGTCATGATTATGTTACAGTTGATCTTGATGAGACAGGTGCACAGGACAGAGTTCAGAGACAAAGGACAAGCCGGGTGGCCTATCCCGAGCTTGTTGTCTGGTCAGTAACCTTTTGGGGACCAAAAGGTCCTTTAGTGGGGAGGTGTGATCCAAAATCAAATCCAGGAGCCTGACATGGCTCAAAAAGACTCAAAAATAAAAGTTCTCAGAATGGAATGAAACCAATTCCATTGTGTCTGGCTCGTCGTGCTGATTCTGGCCATATATTTACTTCCTCAAACGAGCTCCGTATGCGAGAGTTATCGCACTTTGACCGTTTTCCCAAACAGGGAAAAAGTCAACATGTCCAGTCAAACGCTGACATCAGCAGTGTTGACATGGAAGAGGCAGTTGGAGACAAGTGGTAGCCTGACAGAAGGTGACTGGTCAATGATAGGAATCCACCCAACAATTGACAATTGGTATTTGTTTGGCAAATTGTTGGGTGCCACGTGGCACCATTATATTGGTTAATGGTTGGTGGAAAAAGTTTATTTGGAGTCCATGGGGGTCGATCCCATGACCTCTTGGACCAGACCAATTTTTGGCAGAGTCCCTATTACCAATGCGCCAAATTATTGCGTATGTTACAAAACCCGCAATATAAAATCTATTGCATGGTATTTGTATGGGCACAAAAAGGAGGGGGCTGGGGCTAAGCCCCAACCCGTGGTCTATCCACCTACATATGACCTCAACCTAGCAAAGGGGAGGCTCCTCCTCATGCGCGCGCTCAAATGGATAAGCACCAAACCAAGGATCAGGGGATATCCCATAAGACCAGGGGGGCGCACTCCAAAAGGGGCTTAGCCTAGCTAAGACACCCTTCTTTTAGCCTTTGATCCTATGCATGAGCATAAAGACCAGGAGCCAAGGCGTGCGCCCAGCCCCTTTGGGCTACTCTGTGATTTTTTTAACAGAAGTGGGTTTTTTGTATAGTTTTTGGGGATTTTGATTGATATTATGCCCAAAAATTGGTTTTGTTTTGCCATTATTGGGAGTTATTGGGCTCTTTTTGAGCCCAGATTTTGGGAGGAAGTTGGGATGGATAACCAACTTCAGATATATAAAAACCATGCCTTTTTGAGGCCATGGAGGACAGACAGAGAAGATTTATGCTGAAGGGAAGCCAAGCCAAAGCCATTTTTATGCAGGGAAGCTGTTGAGGAGCAGATGCTTGTGGGCCATTTCTGGGAGCTCCGATCATTCGTTTTGCGTGTCGTTTGTTCTGCTGGGTTCTAGAGATCTGGAAGAACATGACTAGATCAGTCTTGTAGCTTAATGGCACTACTGCGATGTACTTTTTGAGCTTTGAATAGAAATAAAGAAGCCTCCCCCACCGAGACAAATGCCCGGAGACGTTGGCAATTTTGTGCCGAACTCCGTTATCACTTCTCTTGTTATGGTTTGTTGTTCTTCTTGCTTCAATTCAGATCTGTATTTTGTATTATGACTGATATATATTCTCTCATCTTCATCCTCTTTCATTCAACTTCATAAATGGTTAATTAACACATGCAATTAAAAACTCAACCACAGTCATTAAAAGATCTTTTTAGATCAATTGCATTCAAGAAATCTATAGAAGACTCCATAGACTTCAACGAAGAAGAAGAACATGAAGATACCAAAGAATAAAGTACATGTTCTCCAAAACACCCTAGTGAAGAACAAGATCCACCACATGAACAGGTGGAACCAGTTATTGCACCTAAGATTAGAAAAAGACCAACATGGCTTGAATATACCTTGCAAGAAGCAGAAAAGCATAAAGCTCCCAGTGGCACCTTCAGACAAAGCAAGAAACCCAAAAGTTTTTCTAGTTATGCAACGCTCATGACAAGTATTTTCAATGCAAAACCTTCCACCTTTGAGGAAGCAGTCAAGCAAAAAGAATGGAAGGAGGCCACAATGGAAGAATACCAATCTATTATGAAAAATGATGTATGGGAAGTTGTGCCTAGACCTAAACAGAAGTATGTAGTTACTTCAAAGTGGGTTTACAAGATAAAGCATGTTGTAGATGGAAGTATTGGTAAATACAAGGCGATATTTGTGGCTAGATGATTCTCTYAGCAGGAGGGAGAAGATTATGATGAGATGTTTTCTMTGGTTGTCATRTATACATCTATCWGAGCCATCATATCTCTAGCAGCTTCCATGGGTTGGAGTTTACATCAGATGGATGTAAAGACCACCTTTCTCAAATGAGTGATTGAAGAAGAAGTATATATAGAGCAACCTAAAGGTTTTGAGGTACACCCAAAAGAAACCCATGTATGYAGATTGAAGAAGGCCTTGTATGGACTCAAGTAAGCTCCAAGAGCTTGGTATGTACATATTGATAGTTACTTGACAAGACTTGGATTTTACAAGATTCATGCTGATCCAAATCTCTACTACAAATTTATGAATAATGCACATGTGATTCTATTGTTATATGTTGATGATTTTCTCCTAATAGGTGCAGAGCCTCTCACTATTTAGTGTAAGAAGGAGCTAGCCACTGAATTTGATATGAAGGATCTTGGACTCATAGAATACTACTTGGGATTAGAAGTATGGCAGAAGCATGGTGAAGTCTTCCTAGGACAAACGGAGTATGTTGTAAAGATATTTCAGAAGTATGGGATGAAGGATTGAAAATCCATGACAACTCCCATGGTAACATATTTGAGGAAGTTGAGAGACTTTGACTCCGATCTAGTAGATTCATCCCTGTACCAACAATTGATTGGCTCCTTTATGTATTTTTTGAATACTATGCCAGACATTTTCTTTTCTGTAAACATGTTGATCTTGTTCCAGGTGGAACCTAGACAAGAGAATTGGATCACTGCAAATCATATCCTAAGATATTTTCGTGGGATGATAACTTATGGTTTGAGATATGCCTCAAACAGTGATGTACAACTGCATGGATTCACTGATTCAGATTGGGCAGGGAGTATAGATGACAGAAAGAGTACTTCTGGTATGTGTTTCAGTATGGGATCTACTATGATATCATGGGCTAGTAGAAAACATAATTCTGTTGCACTCAACACCGCAAAAGCATAATATATTGCATCTTGTGATGCTTGTACGGAAGCAGTGTGGCTCTGTAAGTTGGTTTCTCAACTATTTGATAAGGTGTTGGATTTGATCGTGATATATTGTGATAACTAGAGCTGTGTAAAGCTCTCAAAGAACCCAGCGTTCCATGACAGGTCGAAGCACATTGAGATCAAGTATTATTTTCTACGTGATAAAGTCTAGAGGGGAGAAGTGGTTCTCCGGTATATCTCCACTGATGAGCATATTGCAAGTATTTTTACGAAGCCTTTGTCCAAGATAATTTTTCATACTTGAGGGACAAGCTGGGGCTCGTGGATATTTCTTCCTTGGTTGAAAGGGAGGATACAACTTCCTCAGTTGGGAGGGAGAACTGATATGTGGCATCATGGACTGTCAGTGAGTTGTGGATCTGTAGTACAACTTAGAGATGGTCATACAACTTATAGATGATGCTTGCATCATGTTAGATATGATCATGCTAGTACACCTCATATATGATACAAATGGTTGGAGTTGTTGATACAATGGCCTGAGGAGCATCGTGCTAGTCCAACTTAGAGATGGACATACAACTTAGAGATGATTCTTGCATCATGCTAGTACAACTTAGAGACAATGTTGGTGAGCCGCATCATGCTATATATGGCCATGTGAGTACACCTTATATATGACATACAACTTTGATACGATGTATTGACAACATGCTAGATATGTCATGCTAGTAAGGCTCAGAGATGACCATACAACTTAGAGATGATGTAGGGGTCTCGTGTCATGCTAGATATGATCATGTGAGTACAAATTAGATGTGGCATACAACTTAGATATGATGCATTGACATGATAATAAATATGTCATACTAGTACGACTTAGAGATGATCATACAACTTAGAGGTGACACAGTGAGGGACTGATCTACATCATGTGAGTATAGCTTAGAGGTGGATATACAACTTAGAGATGATCATTGGCAGCATGCTCGTTATGTTCATGCTAGTACGACTTAGAGATGATGTAGATGATACTCAGGATCACTCCAATATAGCTTAGATATGATGCATTTTCATCATGCTAGTACTGGTTAGAGGTGATACAACTAATGACATTGTTGATGCAGGATGATATTAGATGATATGTTTTGAGAGATGTGGAGATTGTATGTCTATGGACAATATCTGTATGTTAATGTGGTGGATGTGATCCACTTGTAGTGACTGTGTAACCAGTAGTTGTATGCTACTAGGAGTGGTTGTGTACCACTGGATAATAGTTGTATACTACTATGGATAGACACAATTGTGTTCTATTGTATGGCATTTGTTTTGATTTCCATGAAGACTATCTAGATGGATAATGATGATGGTGCTCATAATTTGATCTAAGTGATCATGAGATATCATGCGTGGCTATGATGATTCTACCAACAAAATGGTCTGTTTGTGCTCAAGACCATTGCTGATAATACCTCCCTAGCTAGGAGGGAGTGTTGATGTTACGGTAGCTGCAGGAGGTATTAACCTCTATGTGTAACCTTTGACGAGAATAGAATATTTCGGGAAGTAAGAGAAACCCTAAATAGTTGGTTAATAACCCTAGAAGACAAGTCAACTCAAGAGAATAATTTATATTAAGTTATTAGCCTCCAAGAGAAGAAGTCAACCTAGTTAAGTGACTTGGAGGACTATAAATAGAGGGCACTTGAGTTCATTTGTACTCACTCACTCTCACGACCTCATATGGACTAGTGGTGCGCATGACTAGAGGAGAGCTGCAGTTGTTGTAGTAGTGACTTGGTCTTTGGTTATGGTTTGGACTTTCTGCTTGGTATGCTAGCTTTGGAGAGAGGTATGCTATCTTGGTTGGCTATTGGTTCTAGTTATTTATTCCATAATTATTTTCTCTGTCAAGGTTAAGGTGCTCGGGGGTAGCCTTTTTGCCTATGGTTGGGTGACAATATAGTGATATTGTCTATGGTGAAATGAGCACACCTATTATTTTAACAAACACTACTATGTACATAAATAAATTCCCCGTTGGCTTGTTCCTCTTAACATAGTGGAAGAAATTATAAGTTGACTAGTTCCTTTTAATCGTTGAGGAACTAGAAGCCTAAGATAGCAATCACATGACAAGTCAACGAAGCTTTGGGGATCTATCCCCATAAATTCTCCACTATATAATGAGATTCTTCTGTGCATAAGACTTGATGTCTTTCTTTTCAACGACAATGAAAGTGGGGAAAATGAAGGTACCAAAATGAATAAATTGCTCTTGTGGAAAAATGACTTCTTTGGGAGTATACATTGTTATCGTATCAATAAACCCATGTTTTAAGTCCTTATTGTCTAGGGTGAAATTATGTTTGGTTTCTCCATATACCACTCAAGATTAAAGGAATATGCAACCATGTGAATATAGGGGTTCAATTTTTTTCTTTTCTTCTCTATTGTCTTTTGCAGTTAAATGAAAAAATCCAATGAGGGATCTCTTTGATGAATGCCATGCTTTATCTTTCTCACCATGTTGTCAATTCATTCATATATTTCCCAAGACTATGGAAATTTTAATGTACATATACGATCATACCCACAATTGGGATGTGAAATAGACAACATGATCCAAAATGGATCTACATAGTTTCTTTATTTCTTTATTGATGCTCTAGAGTGGGGAAGACAAAATTTGGGAACTATAGGGTGCGCTTTGGGTTAGATATTGAAAATCACACATGGATTAGAACTAAAAATCCTCTTGTTTGGGGTCATAAATGTGGAATTTAGGGGTTTCTAACCTTGACAAAAATTGTACTATAGTTCCTCACTACATTCTATGGGTCAATATATTTCCAATGGTGCATTGTTTTCCCCAAACAAAATATGTCTGTGAAAGTTATGCCCTTGCCAAGGTAGTAGTCCAATTATTACTTGTATGTCCATGTGGCAACCACATTAATGCACCATGATACACCCATATGGAGCTAGTGTGAATGAGAATCCAATGGAGACTTATAGAAGCATTATAAAATACAAACCCTAACCTTAATGACCGAGGACGAGAGTTAAAACCCTAGCTGAGAGGGGGGAAATGGGTTCAACACTTGTCGTAGTGATTTGATGTTTCATAGCAGAGTAGCACCTAAAGGAGTAGAGAGAGAGAGAGAGAGAGAGAGAGAGAGAGAGAGAGAGAGTAGAGAAAAGGAGAAAAAACATTTTTTAGGAGACTGTAGCAGATCATATAGTCTCATAACTTCATAGTGAGCTTACAAATATCTGTGTTTTTTGTTTAAACTCTTAATCGATTAGGAAGAAAGGCATAGAGTTTCATTTTGCTAGAGTTTCCCACATTGGGTTTCTCTAGGGTAAATAATGTGTGCATGGTGTTCCATTTTTGCATCTTTGTTATTGTAGGTTAGTTTTATGTCTCAATAGTTAGGGAATTCATATGGTG
>JASDQU010313171.1:0-12869 GCA_032191745.1 Picea mariana | reverse complement strand
AAAAAAAAAATCATTCAGACCACGAATGGAAGTTGTTCCAGTTCATATTTAATAGATACATTACATCGGATAAAAACATTCAAAAAGGAAGTGGGAAGAAATCGTATAGATCTGATTTAATCAGATACAATACCCCAGATGCAAAAAGGGGCATACAGACAGAGAATGTAACTTAATCTAGTTCAGATTCAATAGATACATAACATCGAAAGACATAATTTCAATTCAGGTTTAACGAATACACTGCAATCATATATACGATCATTCAAATAGAAAATGGAATCATTTCAGTTCAGATTTAACACATACATTGCACCTTATATAAATTCATTCAGACAGAGAAGGAGTAGAGCAACATATTTGAACCAGTTTTGCGGGAAGACAGAGGGAACAACCACGTTCCTCCCAACCATAGAATAGGGAAACCAAAAATAACTTGCCGGATTCACCCCCTAGCCTGGCCATGAATCCATGAGGGCGAACTTGGAAACTCCTCCTCCGCAATGTCCTTCAATTCTAGTAGTTATTATCTTGCCTCACACTTACTCAGTAGTGCTCATAACAGCAAGGAAATTCCATTTCAGCAGAATCCTCTTGCCTCACACTCAATCCATAGTGTTTGTAACAGCAAGAGAACTAAAAAAAATCCTTTCCCTAGCATACTTGGCAGCATCCTGCCTCCTTGCATATGCTATATATTTATTTTCTTTTCCCGGGTCTTTTCCCTCCTTTGGGTATTTTCGCAGCTTTCTTAATCCCTAATTTCCAGGGGCTACCAGCGGCCAAATATATGATTTTCCACTTGTAATCATCAGCCCAGAGGTAGTTCCAACTTGTTCCCCACTCATGGAGTCATGGACAGCTGATTTTTTAACATGGTTGTTCCATTTGTTCTCCTACAGTTAATATAAATGTTATGTTGGAATACAAGTGTCATAGTCAAATAGTTAGTTGAGTCCAAACAGATCTCTACCCAATAGTCACAATAAGTAAATACAATAATTAAATTCGAAATTCAGAATTTCCATAAATGGCAAAAATTTTCTAGACTCGAATTTGCCTAAAATGGAAATAAATTTCCAGCACAGAAAATAAGAAATATTTTATTTTTGGGGGATGTCACAGACCATAGAATCAACCAAAATGTGTTGAGGAACCTATTGTCTTGGTTGGAGATGATGGTTTTTGGTATCCCAAAGTGGACCCACACTCGTTCGAATAAGAGATTGGCAGTATATGTCGCTGTGACATTCTTCTTACAGGCTATGAGGATGACCATCTTCAAAAACCGATGAACGACCACAAACAGGCAGTCATTTCCTTGATTGGTGGATGACAAACTAGACATGTAGTCCATTGAGATGGATTCTCAAGGCTTCTTGGAAATAGGAAGAGAGGTTTATAATCCTTGCTTCTTGATGGCGGGCTTGCCAATGGCATAGGAAGTGAAAGATATAATATATTTGCTGACATCCTGTCGAAGTTTTGGCCAAAAAAAATGTTTTTGAAGAGCTAAGACAATTTTCTCTACATTAAAATGTCCTGCCACCCAACTATAGTGGGCTTCCCAATTTAGCTTTGCAAGCTTTGTTGTAGGAACACAGAGATGGCCTAGGTGGCATAAGAGTTCATCCTAAATGTGAAAATCATTGACAGTTGTGCTTGTACCCAAGAGCTGATATTTGGTGGCGAATTCTGGATCTTGTTGATAAAGTTGGGGCCACTCAGATGCTTCATGTCCACATGAATGGAGTATAGTGGTGAGTGGAGCCACAAGAGGCCGACTAAGGCAGTGAGCGACATGATTGGGGATGGTTGTCTTATACTTGATGTTGAGATGGAATTGTTGGAGGTAGGTGTACCACTTTTGATGGTGGTCGTTCTGCAATTTCCCCTGTGTCTGTATGAATTGCAGAGGCTTGTGATCAGTGTGTATGATCATCTCTTTCCCCAGAATGTAATGTTTCCATTGACGACATGCTTTTACAATGGAATAAATTTCCTTGTCATAGGTGGGGCATTTTCGAATAGTATCAGATAGTGTCTCACTATGGTATGCCACTTGATGCCCATGTTGAGTGAGAATTGCTCCCATAGCATAGTCAAATGCATCAATCTCAATATCGAATTGTTGTTGTAGATCGGGCAAGGAGAGTACTAGATATGAGAACAAGTGATGCTTCAGATCATCGAATGATTGTTGTTGCTCCTTCCCCCACACAAACTTCACCCTGCCACCACCCTTGGTCGCCTGGCTGAGGGCCCATGCAATGTGGGAGAATCCCAACACAAACCGTCAGTGGAAGTTGGCTAGTCCCAAAAAGATCTGAAGCTCGGTCAATGTGGTCAGGGCTGGCCAGTCACGAATGACTTGGATCTTATATGGATCAATATGTACCCCATGCACATCAACAATGTAGCCCAAGTATTGGACCTTGTTCATGCTAAAGAGGATTTTTCCAAGTTGGCATAAAGCTTGTGATGCTGCAGAGTGCTCAAAACCTATTGAATATGCCACATGTGATCCTCCCATGTTCTGTTGAAGATGAGGATGTCATCCAAATATACTACCACAAAGGAGTTGGTAAAGGGTATCAATACATCATCCATCAACCTCATGAAAGTGGCTGGTGCATTTGTATATACGATCATTTCAATTCAGGTTTAACGAATACACTGCAATCATATATACGATCATTCAAACAGAAAATGGAATCATTTCAGTTCAGATTTAACACATACATTGCACCTTATGTAAATTCATTTAGATAGAGAAGGAGTAGAGCAACATATCTGAACTAGTTTTGCACAAAGACAAAGGGAACAACCACGTTCCTCCCAACCATAGAATAGGGAAACCAAAAATCACTTGTCAGATTCACCCCCTAGCCTGGCCATGAATCCATGAGGGCGAACTTGGAAACTCCTCCTCCGCAATGTCCTTCAATTCCAGTAGTTATTATCTTGCCTCACAGTTACTCAACAGTGCTCATAACTGCAATGAAATTCCATTTCAGCAGGCTCCTCTTGCCTCACACTCAATCTGCAGTGTTTGTAATAACAAGAGAACTAAAAAAAATCCTTTCCCCAACATACTTGGCAGCATCCTGCCTCCTTGAATATGCTATATATTTNTTCCCTCCTTTGGGGATTTTTGCAGCTTTCTTAATCCCTAATTTCTAGAGGCTGCCAATGGCCAAATCTCTTATTTGCCACTTGTAATCATCATCCCAGAGGTAGTTCCAACTTGTTCCCCACTCATGGAGTCATGGTGAGCTGATTTTTTAACATGGTTGTTCCATTTGTTCTCCTACAGTTAATATAAATGTTATGTTGGAATACAGGTGTCATAGTCAAATAGCTAGTTGAGTCCAAACAGATCTCTTCCTAATAGTCACAATAATTAAATACAATTATTAAATTCGAAATTCATAATTTCCATAAATGGAAAAAAATTTCCAGATTCGAATTTGCCTAAAACGGAAGTAAATTTCCAGCACACAAAATAAGAAATATTTTATTTTTGGGGGATGTCACAGACCATAGAATCAACCAAAATGTGTTGAGGAACCTGTTGTCTTGGTTGGAGATGATGGTTTGTGGTATCCCAAAGTGGACCCACACTCGTTCGAATAAGAGATTAGCAGTATCTGTCGCTGTGACATTCTTCTTACAGGCTGTGAGGATGACCATTTTCAAAAACCGATCAATGACCACAAACAGGCAGTCATTTCCTTGATTGGTGGATGACAAGCTAGACATGTAGTCCATTGAGATGGATTCCTAAGGCTTCTTGGAAATAGGAAGAGAGGTTTATAATCCTTGCTTCTTGGTGGTGGGATTTCCAATGGCATAGGAAGTGAAAGATATAATATATTTGCTGACATCCTGTCAAAGTTTTGGCCAATAAAAATGTTTTTGAAGAACTAAGACAGTTTTCTCTACACCAAAATGTTCTACCACCCAACTATAGTGGGCTTCCCAATTCAGCTTTGCAAGCTTTCTTGTAGGAACATAGAGATGGCCCAGGTGGCATAAGAGTTCATCTTGAATGTGAAAATCATTGACAGTTGCGCTTGTACCCAAGATATGCTATTTGGTGGCGAAGTCTAGATCTTGTTGATAAAGTTGGGGCCACTCAGATGCTTCATGTCCACATGAATGGAGTATAGTGGTGAGTGGAGCCACAGGAGGCCGACTAAGGAAGTCAACGACATGATTGGGGATACTTTATTATACTTGATGTTGAGATGGAACTTTTGGAGGTAGGTGTACCACTTCTGATGGTGGTCGTTCTACAATTTCCCCTGTGTTTGTATGAATTGAAGAGGCTTGTGATCAATGTGTATGATCGTCTCTTTCCCCAGAATATAATGTTTCCATTGATAACATTCTTTTACAATGGAATACATTTCCTTGTCATAGGTGGGGTATTTTCGGACAGTATCAGATAGTGTCTCACTATGGTATGCCACCTAATGCCCATGTTGAGTGAGAATTGCGCCCATAGCATAGTCAAATGCATCAATCTCAATCTTGAATGGCTGTTGCGGATCAGGAAATGAGAGTACTGGATATGAGCACAAGCGATGCTTCAGATCATCAAATGATCATTGTTGCTCCTTCCCCCACACAAACTTGGCCCTGCCACTGCCCTTGGTCACCTGGCTGAGGGCCCATGCAATATGGGAGAATCCCAACATGAACTGTCAATGGAAGTTGGCTAGTCCCAAAAAGATCTGAAGCTCATTCAATGTGGTCAGGGCTTGCCAGTCATAGATGACTTGGATATTATATGGATCAACATGTACCCCATGCACATCAACAATGTATCCCAAGTATTGGACCTTGTTCATGCTAAAGAGGTTTTTTCCAAGTTGGCATAAATCTTCTGATGCTGCGAAATGCTCAAAACCTATTGAATATGCCACATGTGATCCTCCCACATTCTGCTAAAGATGAGGATGTTATCCAAATATACCACCACAAAGTATTTGGTGAAGGTTATCAATACATAATCCATCAACCTCATGAAAGTGGCTCGTGCATTTGTTAAGCCAAACGGAATGACTAGCCATTCATAGAGACCTTCTTTAGAATTGAAGGTTGTCTTTCATACATCAGTTGGTTCAATGGGAACCTAGTGGTAGCTATAATTTAGGTCAATCTTGTTGAATAACTTTTCCCCCTTGAGTTGGTAAAAAAGGTCATCAATCCTGAGAATGGGGTAGCGGTTCCTGACGGTGATTTGTGTATGTAATCAATGTTGATTCACCAAGTCCCATCCTTCTTCTGCACCAGTACAATCAGGCTTCTGCAAGGGGAGAATATGGGCTTGATGTGCCCCTTTTAAAGAACCTCTTGGACATGATGCCTGATTTCGTCATTCTCCATCAGAGAGCGTCGATAGACTGGTCCATTAGGTAGAGGCATGTTGGGGTTCAGATCAATTGGATGCTTGACCTAGCAGTGTGTCGGTACCCCTGTAGGTGAGGTGAAGATGTATTTTTATTCTTCCACGATCCCATCCACTTTATTTTATTTCAAAGAGAGGTGATGTGTAGAGGCCACGTATGTGGTGGCGACCTTCTATTTACTGTAAGCATGGATCACAAAGAAGAAAAACTTCTTGGTTTTTGAAATGACCTTGTTGCATTTCTTAGCAGAGATTAAAGAAATAGAAATAGGTGGTGCTACCTCTGGGATCCTGTACAATTGTCTACCCAAAGTAATAATAGTTGTTATCACTGAAATTTCATCCACAAATTGTTACAGGAATCCAACATCTCCAAACACCTATTAGTTCATCCATGGCCCAAAAAGTGCATTTCCAAAGGGCACAAAACTATACAGATGGTTATAAAATCAGCATGCGCTCAGAATACAAAGGAAGTGTGCGCATCTGCACCAGTCGAAAAACACCAGAAAAGCGCACATGTGCCCGATGCGCGACTGTGGACGCAAAAATCCGCGCCTACCTTAGAACAATGCATTTATGATTTTGGTCGGACTTCCACCCACTTCTGGTTCATCTCCCAAGTCGATTTGACACCCAAATCCGAGCTGAATATGAGTGGAGGGTTGGTCAAAAACCTAAGTGTGCCATAAAGAGCCCCTTGTTCACACTAAAGACTGGTTGAATAATGCCTCAAATCTTTGCTATAAAAAGAGGCCATGGGTTCACTATATTTCCAAGAATTCATTTGTATTGTTATGCTGCCTATATTCTCTTGGAGGAACATCTTTCCTCATTAGATCATACAAGCATAATTTCATTGAGCTATTCACATCACCTCTTGAGTGAATGAGCTTTGGATTTCTTCACCATTTCCTTCTAGTTTTATATTTTTAAGAAGAGATCAATCTTTGGTGGTTCAAGAGCCCTCCCTTAGAGGACGAGGAGACCCATAAGACTCCCTTTCTCTTTGGTGTTTTCCCACTAATACAATCTATCCATTGGTTGCATGAAGGGTGTTTATTTTTTATTCTAATATCCTTATGCACTCTAGTTTAGTTTCCTTTATTGTTTTTAGTTTAGTTGTTTGTTTATTTCTTATTCTTGATGTTTCTAACTCTTTCCTTCATTGTTGTCTTGTCTAGCTAACCCAACTGGACTTGTAAGTGTCCTTCTTTTTCTCATTTAGGTGACTAAAAGGATACAACAATAACATTGCAAGGTCTAGACTCATACACAAAATGACGCTTCCACAAATATGGTTTTCCTAAAAGAACCTCACAAACTTTAAGCGGAGAAATATCACACTTTACCTCATCTTTGAAAGGATTGATGTCATAGGGCAGACGACATTGTTGGTTGACACGAAGATCTCTTCCTTGGTGAAGCCAATCGATGCTGTAGGATGTGGGTGCGGTGTTATTGGAAGGTCCAACCGCTTGACAACCTTTACTAAAATCAAGTTCTTCTGGCTACCAACGTTGACAATGAAATGAATTAGAGCCCCCTTGACCCACACCTACGAGTGAAAGAGGTGATCCCCTTCCTCTGGTTCTTCTGGTTCTCTTGGCTGAACTTTGGTGGTAGTGATAGTGGCACTGGGTTCAACATGGATTATCTACTTCCCTCCTTTAGGATTTGACTCGAAATCAGAATCGACCTCTGACTCGAAAGAATTCAACTCGACCACGATGGACTTATTCGAGCAACATTCTTCGGTGTTTTGCCAAGGAATTTTATGGTACTCACACCATTTTCACCATTTTCCTATGTCCTTATTCATCTTCTCATTGCCCTTCTTATGTTGCAGATTGGATTGGTTGTCCTAAGGGTGGCCATCTTGACTTGGTCCCTTGCTGTGTGGGTTGGGGATTCCTTTTCCCTACTTCAGTTGTGATGGGTTTGCAGATCCCAACTCTCATAGTTTCTGTTTAAATTTCTGCTCGATCTTGACAGTGTATTTATAAGTCGTGCCTAATAAGGCGATGTCCAGGAAATCCACTTTTGTTTGAATGTATCTATGGAAAAAACTGTGGTATTTGAGCACTAGATGATGCTCATAGTCTTTGATACCCAATTTGGTGTGTAGGGTATGTAAAATATTGGTGAAATATGGTACTGTCTGGTCCCTTTCTTAACGTAGGGTGGTCCATCTGGTGTAGTGCTCGTCGTAGTTTCCAACATGGTAGTATTTTTCTTTAATGGCATCCCGGAAGGAATCCCATGTAGGGGGCACCACAAACATTGTAGATTCCTCCATGGTCCTTTTCTCAGAGTAAGTATCGCACCGGTCTTTAACATGGGGAATGACCTTGAGGAGTGCAAAAGTGATCTTTTCACTATCAAAAAAATTGTGGACCAAAAAATATCCTTCGAGCAGATTCAACCATTTATCCACAACATCTGCATCTATTAGTCCTTCAAATAATGGAATATCAAAATTTACCTGTATCTTGAAGTGGATTGCATGGCCGCTTGATGAAGATGTTTCTCCTATGGGTAGTTGTCAAAGGATATGCGCAAAGTTGTCCATCATTTCGTTCCTTTTTCAAGCGAGGGATTCCTTGAGCAACCTTTTAATAGGATATCCTACTCCATCATATTTCTTTTAATCCCCAATGGGTTTTTGTTAGGCTTGGTGTGTCCGATATTGTAACGTCTCTATTGGTTTGAGTCCCAAATTCTTATACCTAGAGCTTGTTGGGGACATGCACGAAGAAAATTAAATGCAGAGAAGACTGCTCTGATACTACTGATCTAGATTTAGGAGTGGAACGAACTAGTTAACAGACTGAATACAATAAACACAGAGATATGAAGAATAACAAAAATATCCAGTGAAAAATATATTCTATTAAATAATGAAATAGGATGAAACTGTAAAACTACGAAACTGAAACACTTGCTCGAATGCTAGTAGTTATCTCTGACAAGAGATGTGGCTACTACGTGCATCTGTCTGAGAATAATGGATTACAATGAGGCTATACCACATCAAAAAAAACAGTGTCGTCTGCAACAACAACAACATTTTGGGCATGTTCAATAGAACATATATGTATCATAGACGGCTATACCAAAAAATTCTACTTAGGGGACCAGGAGTACTGGACTAAAGACTGGATGTTGGACATGTGGAGAGCCACATTACCAGTGATACTTTCCAATTGAGAAGGCCAGAGCAACTGAATCATCATGACCTACTACAATTGGAGACTTTGGAAAGGACCACAGGATATATACAGTGGTGAATAACCGTCAAGCTGAGCACCAGTCCACTGTGTTCGAGACGTCAGGTACAATAGTCGACCAAAATTTTAGTATTTTGATAGATCTAGGTGCTATGAAGATATTTATCTTTAGTGCAATGCTAAAGAGAATCAAGCTAAAGGCAGTCGAGCAAGACGAGTTCAGATACGTAGAAATGGCATTGGATGCCAAACAAAGGTATGAGGAAAGGTTACAAACTATAGCATTAACTTGGGAGAAGTCGTAACGAAGGCCAAACTATATGTCATGATCTTAGGATATTATGACATGGTGATTGGTATGGATTGGTTATGATTGTATGATGTTATACTTAACTGTAAGATGAAACAGTTAAGCTTGATTAATGATTTGGGACATACTAAAGTGATTGTAGGAAGGAACCAAGGGGTGTCCTTGAGATTTATTTCTTCCCTACAGCTACAGAAGAGTATGTGAAAAGGATGAACACTATATGCAATATTAGCGCTGAATGAAAAGGGCGAGGCAGAAGGATGAGAAAACCTTCATGTAGTACAAGAGTTTGCCGAAGTGTTTCCAGACTAGTTACTAGGTTTACCGCCCGAAAAAGAGTTGAAGTTTACAATAGACTTGAAGCCTGAAACTGAACCGATAGCAAGAATGCCATATCACATGTCAACACCTGAATTGCAGTAGTTGAAAAATAAATTGAAGGATTTGTTGGACTTGGGACTTATACATCCAAGTGTGTCACCTTGGGGTGCACCAATTATTTTAGTGATAATGAAGGATGGATCGTGGAGACTTTGTATTGACTATCGTTAATTCAACAAAGAGAGGATCAAGAACCAATATCCATTGCCAAGAATAGATGATTTGTTTCACCAAGGGAGCGATGATTTTTTCAAAGATTGATTTTAGATCGGGATATCATCAATTATGGATTAAAAAAGAAGATATTCCTAAGAAGGTATGAACAGAACTACGCAACGCATGACTTGGAATTATTAGCAATTATATATGCCTTGAGAGTTTGGAGACATTATCTGATTGGAAGAAAATTTGAATTAAAGACAGATCACTATGGATTGTAGCATATATTTACATAGAGTGACCTGAACACACGATGAAGGCGTTGGTCAGAGTTACTTAGTGAATATGACTTTGAGATTACTTACATTGAAGGAACAATGAAAAAGTTGCATATGCATTGATTCAGAGACCACACATATTCTTGATAATACCTCTTAAGACGAATATTCAAGAAAAAATTATAATTTTATAGATCAACAATGATTGGTATAAATAAGTTAAGGATAATATTGGATGACATACCATGATGGTACCGATGTTTGAAGGTTATTCTTTAGACAACGATGGAATGTTGATATTTAACATAAGAATTTATGTACCACCTAATGACGAATTAAGAAGTTTGATCTCGAGAGAAACTCATAGAGCAGTGTACATGGCTCATCCAGGAGTCACGAAGATGAAGGCATGCCTTAAGCCTTTATTCTTCTGGAAGGGAATGAAAGCATACATAGTTGGTTACATGGCAAGATATATAGAATGCCAACAAGTGAAGGTTGAACATAGACATCCAAAAGGATTGTTACAGCCAAATGATATACCTAAATCGAAATGGGAAGTCATTTCGATGGACTTTATTGTTGGATTTCCACTTATGGCAAGGAGACACAACTCGATTGTTTTGGTAGTTGAAAATCTAACAAAGAGTGCTCACTTTATTCTAGTGCATATGATGTATCAGTCGTCATATGTAGCCAAAGTTTTTGTTAATAAGATTTTGAGGTTACACGGAGTACCAAGAAGGATCATATTCGATCAGGGATTGGTGTTTACAGAATGGTTTTGGACACATTTCCAAGAGGATTTGGAACACAATTGAAATTTAGTACAACATATCACCCAGAGACAGATGGAAAAATAGAAAGAACAAACCATATTTTGGATGATATGTTGCATATGTATGTAATGGACCAAAAGAAACATTGGGAATATTTCTTTCCACTAGTAGAGTTTGCATACAACAAAAACTATCATAATACAATTAATCTGGCACTGTTTCATTTTATTTACGGGAGACCATGTTGGATGTCATTGAGTTATGATTGACATGAGGATAGGGTCCCGATAGGACCAAAACTGATTCAAGAAATGGAAGAAAAAATGCAATCGATAAGAAAGAGGATTAAAGAAGCACAAGATCAACAGAAGAGTTATGTCGATGCGCATCACGTTGACTGCAATTATGAAGTTGACGACATATTTTTCGTGTGAGTGAAACTGCACAAGATTTCGATCAAGTTTGGAAAGGGTGCTAAACTCTCTCCTAGGTTTTTGGTACCTTTCAAAGTTGTGGAAAAGAAAGGACCCATGGCTTATCGCCTAGCCTTGCATAATTCTTTAAGGCATATGCATGATGTAATTCATGTATCTGTATTGAGACATTATATTAGTGATCCTTCAAATGTTATTGACATGAGTTCTTTGTAGGTGTCGGACGAAGGTGCTATCATGGCGGAGCCAATCCACATTATGGACCATCGCATTCAATAGCTACGACATCTAATATTCGATGAGGTCAAGGTCCAGTGGGACAACCATAGTCCAGAATCGGATACCTGGGAGGACACATATGAGATGCATCAAGAATTTCCTTACTTGTTTGATATATTAGACATATAGATCTATGTTAGATACTTTTATTTACTTGCATTTCTATACTGTACAAACTTTGATATGGAGTTTAAAACAAGAGGGGGTGTATGTAACATCCCTCTCTATTGAACACACTTTTATTGACATATTCTTTGAGGATACTTCCATGCAAGTGACCTGGTTACGATATATTATGATTTAGTTTCTATTATGGGTTACATATGATGATGATAATATGTTGTGACATATTGTTATATATATATATATATTTATTGGTACATGTTATTGACAAGTTTTCCTGAGTGTGCAGGTCACATGATATGTTATGGATGCTAATGGTATCGATGGAATTCCTTGGACTCTGGATTGATTCAGGGAATGGATTGTATTTGTTTGAGTATTTCCTTTTACGCACATATTTCAGAATTCGGGGTTCCAGGGTTTCCACTGCGCAAACCTATCCTGTAACAACTCCCAAAATGCGAAAGAAAGGTAAAAGGATTAGCAGTTCGGGGTGTTAGGATATTTAGACACTTAGGAATTAGTTAAGATCTACTTGGTCTAATATGTCGTTAGGTAAAAGTGTGTTTCTTTAGTATGCATTAGTATGCATTTGTAGTTAGGCAATCCGACGGTCACGATATGTTCCCGACATAGAGTGATCCGATGGTTCATACTCTGCTCGATCTTAACGACCATTGATCTGTGGCTTAACACCCGATTCGTCCATGATCTCTATTTAAAGAGCATGGAGGGTCATTTTCCGATGATTGATTATGAGAAAATCTCTTGTAAAATCTCTCTGTAATCTTTTTCTTTGCATTAATAAACTGCTCCAAGTGGCCGCGTTGGCTGGGGCCGTGGATGTTTCCCCGTAGGGGTTTTACCACGTGAAAAAATTGGTGTGTTGATCTTTGATCTGGTTATGTGAGTGGTTACTGAAGGTGTTCATCCTCTGTTGGAATACCTGTGTTGTCAAACATGGTATCAGAGCCTGTTTGAAGACCCGCTCCTGTTGTAGATCAAGATCGTGAAGCCGAGTTGCCTCATTTCCATTTTTTGGAATTTCTGTACATTTTTGGGCTGAAAGGACTGTTCCATTGCGTCCGGAGCACGCTTTTAATTTAGGAACACTTTTCGTTTCACTCGAAAAGGTTTCCGTTTGCCCAATATACGACCATTATAGTCAGAATCCAGAGGTATAAAATCTGAATACGCATTTTTAAATTTTTGCAAAGTTTTGATTTTATTTCGGTTTGTATTTTTTTTTTTCCAGGCTGCTACTCTTTTAGATCTGCATATGCTCTTTGCCCCGTGCCTTGTACGATCTTAGCAAATCAGAAACAAATAGGAAAAGGTGCATCTTCCGGGTAAGCTAACCGAGATCTAACCCTTGTTGTCATCGAGAAGCGAAATTTTTTTCTTGTGTGAAAAGAGTTTTTTTGGAGCATGCTCTCCAAGGTCGTCTTCCACAACAACAACAACAACAACAACAAAAACA
>JASDQU010313167.1:3699-17200 GCA_032191745.1 Picea mariana | reverse complement strand
TAGGATAAAACATAAAATGCACATGTCTTTTGGGATAATATTAAAATATTATTCCCAGGCTTAAGCCCCCTAGGCTTAGCCCCTAGGCTCAACGCTTAGCCCCTTTTTCCACCTTCGAGCCCCTAATTCCTTGCCCACCCTATGGATGCTTAGTCTCCCTTCACTCATTCATCGTGGTCGGTCTGCACATGGCGGTGTTTATATTTTATTAATTGTTCTGCGTGATTACATATACAACAACAGGCTCGTGGCCTTCAACACTCAAGCTCTCTAGCCTAACAAACACATAAGCCTCCAGCTTATAAAAACTTGGCTCACCAGCCTATAAAACATAATTACAATTCCTTTCAGAACATGGTTTACAACGGGGCTCGGCCTTGGGGACACTACATTAATGTATTAATTTACATTACTTTAACTAATTAATAATGCAATTATTAACTAATTTATATATTAATACATTAATTAAGTAGAAATACATTAACTTTAATGTATTTAGTAAAGCATTATTAAAATATTAATACAATAACAATGCATTATTATATTCCTCTAATGCAATGTATAAACTAAAATATATATTAATGTGTAATGTATAATGTAATATATTAAATTATTAATACATTAGTATTGTAATGTATTAATTACATTAGTATATTAATAATTAGTAATTAATAGATTGCTAAAGTATGAATACACTAATAAAATACCACATTAATAATATATTATTAAAGTAATAATACATTAATAAATACATTACTAAGGTATTAATAAATAAATAAATATATCATATTTTCTTATGGTCATAACTATAAATGACATTAATATGTATTAATTTAATAAAATAATGCATTACTACAATTTTAATAAATATATTACTAAAGTATTAATGGGCTTGAAAACAATTGTAAATCAGCTGATCTTTGGAGTTGGGATAAGAAGAAACTCTTCTTTGAGACTCTTGTTACACATGTTATTCTTTATGGATGTGAAGCCTGAGGTTGTAATATCTCTCGTGAATCCTGGAGATAATCTCAAAATTAAAGGAAATACACCCAATGACATCCTCCTCATAGAAACAAGCCTCTCCCCCATTGAGAGCATGGCTATGACTAGATATCTAATGTACAACAACATGTTAAACAACATGGAAGACAAGAGGCTACCTAAAATTGCTTCAAAATCAAGTCATAACCATCATCGACTCAAGCGAGGATGGCATAAAGACACCCGGTCTTGGCTAAACTATTGGGGAATCATGGAAGAAACCATTTTGTAGAATAAAGATACTATTAAAAAAAATGTTAAATCAAAATTTAAGGAAAAAATGTGGCGTGATAAAGAGTTAGAGGAAAAAAGAAAATTAAGGTATTATAAAGATGTAATCAACCCTAATCTAGAAGATCAAAATTATCTATCTGTTTTGCCAAGTGTAAAGAAAAAAATAAGCATTGCTAAGATAAAAACAAATTCTCACGAGCTCCATAGTGAAACTTGGTGTTGGTCAATTTCTAAAACGCCATGGGATGAAAGAGTGTGTCACCTTTGTGACACTAAGAAGGTTGAAGATGAAAAGTAATTTCTCTTAGGTTGTCGAGCCTATACCCATATTAGATCTCATTTTCAAAATATTGATCACACTACCAACCTTCCTAACCTCTTAACTCAACAAAAGTATGGTGATCTTGGAAAGCTTCTCTTAATGTTTTTTGAGCACAGAGACAAAATTCTAAAGAATCACAAGTAATCACTGGAGGTTAATCATCATCATCAATATATTTATTCATTAATAATTTAATTATACATTAATGTATTAATTAATTTATACATAATTGTATTAATTAATTTATACATTAATAAATTATAAACTAATAAGTTACTAATGGAGAAATACATTGATCTTAAAATATTTAGTAAAACATTTTTAAATATTAACACCTTAACAATACAATACTTTCTTAATGTATCAATTTAATAAAATAATACATTCATATATTTATTAAAAATATATTGTTAATATATTAAAATATTAATAAAGTAATACATTAATAAAATGATAATACATTGATCTTTATGTATTTAGTAAAACATTATTAAATTATTACTACATTAATGATGTAAAGTATTAATTAATATATTTATACATTATTAATTAATACATTGCTAAGGTATGAATGAAGGTGAGGGTGAGGGGTAATATTAGAGAAAACATATTATTTTTTCTCTAATATTACCCCCATAATATGTTTTCTCTATTATTCCTCGCACCCCACCACCACCCTCATATATGAGGGTGCACAGAATAATAGAGAAAACATAATAAAGTAATAGATTAAAATAATAGATTATTAAAGTATTAATATATTAATAAATACATTATTAACATATTAATACCTTAATAAATATATCATGGCTTCTTATGTTCATCACTATGACATTAAAATACTAATAAAATAATACATCAATAAAGTAACAATACATTACTAAGGTATTAATACATTAATAATGTATTAATACATTAGTACACAAATGTAAGTATTTACATTAATATATAATATAATGTATTAATTAATTGATACATTAATAATGTAATGTATTAATTAATTAATTGATACATTGCTAAAGTAATTAATACATTATTAAAGTAATAAACACATTATTAAAGTAGCAATACATTAATAATACATTATTAAAGTATTAATAAATTAATACATTAGTTGACAATGACCATGGTTGACCATGATCATGGTTATCTTTGCTAGACCTTAGTTGACTTTGGTAAGGAAAGGTTGACTATGGTTGGCCAAAGTTTTTAATGGTCTACCATGCCCATGGTTTACCTTCGTTGACCATGTGGATCTGATTATGGTGGGCCATGTTGATTGTGTTTAACCATAGTTTAATATGGCTCTACTACATTGCAATGTTGATAATGTCTTGGTTGTCACATTGCAACATGACGATTTGTTCGTCACATTATGACATAAGCTTTTGTTCATAAGATCACATCGTAATGTTATGGTCATCAAATTATGACAAATGGTTTTTGTTGGTCACATTATGGCGTTGGAATAGGTTTTTCATGGTTCAATAGTGGGTTATGTTCGTTACATTGCAACATCGAAAAATGTTCTTCTTATTTCAATGTTGGTCTATGTTTATTGCATTCCCACATTGGGTTGTGTATATCATATTGTGACCAGGGGTAGAGTTCGTCCCATTATGACATTTGGAAATCTCTGTCACAATGCGATGTTAGGATATGTGCATCACATTGCAAGGCAAGGATATGTTCGTCGCATTGCGACATTACATTACATTGTGACCATGGATTTTCTGTAGATTACATTGCGACCATGGCTTATGTTTGTCCCATTGTAACATTTGGGAATTTTTTTCACAATGCGATTTTAGGATATGTGCATGACATTGCAAAGAGAGGATATTTTCTTCACATTGCGACAATAGGGATATGTTCATCACATTGAGACATCCATTAATCTCATCACATTGTAACGAGAGGGCTTTGTTCATCCCATTGCGATGATAATGCTATGTTCGTCACATTGCAACGATAAGGCTATCTTTGGCAAATTGTGACAATATGCTTATGTTCTTCACATTACAACGATGGGTCTATGTTCATCACATTTCTATGAAAAAGATATGTTTGATACATTGCTACATTACCCAAATTGTGACACTACTCTGTTCGTCACAATGCAACATTACTATGTTCGTCATGTTGCAACATCCGATTTTGTTTGTCAGATTGCAACATCAGGTTATACTCATCACATAAGGTTGACCATTAACTTAATTATTGTTGACTCTTGTTGACGAATATCAGGAGTATGGTTTAATATAGTTGACCTTGCATATGGTTGTTTATGGTTTTCCATGGTTGACTATGGTTAATTTACCATGGTTAAGCTTGATGTGGACCAAAGTTTAGTAAGGTTTCTCATGGTTGACTATGGCTAGCCAGGGTTGTGTACATTACATTGCAACAATGGGTTATGTTCGTCACATAGTGGCATTTGGAAATGTTTGACACATAATGATGACATGATATTTGTGTCAGATTGTGATGATGAGGCTATGTTCATCACATTGCGACGATAAGGCTACATTTGTCACATTGCGACGACAAGGATACCTTCATCACATTGCGACAATATGCTTATGTTCGTCACATTAGGATGAAGGGTCTACATTCATCATGTTGCAATGGAAAGGATATGTTCAACACATTGAAACATTACCTAGATTATCATGATATTATGTTCGTGACATTGCAACATTACTATGTTTGTCATGTTGCAATGTCCAATTTTGTTTGTCAGACTACAACATCGGGTTATATTCATCACATAAGGTTGAAAATTACCTTAATAACTATGGTTGGCTATTGTTTACCATGATCAAGAGTATGGTTTAATATAGTTTACCTTGCCCATGGTTGGCTATGGTTTTCCATGGTAGACTATGGTTAACCACGGTTGAGCTTGACATGGACCAAAGTTTAGTAAGGTTGCTCATGGTTGACTATGGATGGCAAGGGTTGACTATGGGTGATCGTGCCCATGGCTGACCTTCGAAGGCCATGTGGCTCTGATTATGCTCGACCATGTTGATTATGATTAACCATGGTTTACTATGCCACTATCGCATTGCAATGTTGAAAAGGTTTTGTTCGTTAGATTGTGATATGAGGATTTGTTCGTCACATGACATCGTAAGGTTATGGTCATCACATTGCGACGTAGGGTTTTTATTTGACACATTACATTGTTACATTCTCAAATTGGGTTATGTTCAACACATTGTGACATCAAGAAATGGTCCTATGATTGTAATGTTGGGATATGAATGACACATTGTGACATTGGGTTGTGTACATCACATTACGACATCGGGTTATGTTCGTCACATAGCGACATTTGGAAATGTTCGTCACATTATGAATATGGAATATTTGCATAACATTGCAACGACGAGGCTATGTTCATCACATTATGACAATATTCTTATGTTTGTGACATAATGGTGGTGGGGCTATGTTCGTCACACAGTGACAACAGGGAAATGTTTGACACATTGTGACATTATTATGTTTGTCATATTGTAGCGCTACTATGTTCGTCACATTGCAACATTACTACGTTCGTCATGTTGCACCATCCAGTTTTGTTCGATTGCAACGTGAGGTTATGTTCATGACATGAGAAGGTTGGTTTATGTTCGACACATTACGTAAAGGAACTTTTGGCCAATTTTTTAAAAAAGAATCCTTTTTTTTTCCTTTGTCACTATCTATTAATACATTATTAACACCCTAAATATTAAATATTAGTACATTAAATATTATTCCCCTAAATATGAACTATTAATACACTGAACATTAACTATAAAGGCCCTAACTATTAATACATTATTAATACTCTAGTAATTGTTTTTCAATATCACTAACTATTATTAATACCCTTATTATTGATACATTATTAATACCCAAACAAAAAAATTTCCTTATCACTAACTATTATTAATACTTTAACTATTAATACATTGATAAAACATTATTACATAAATGTAATAATATATTAATACATTATGTAGTAATACATTATGTAGTAATACATTAATAAGTTATTATTAAACATTAATAAAAATTTATTACTAATATAATAACCCTAAACCTACTAACTTAATTACTCGATTAATAATAATGTGATAATATATTAATACATCACATTAATGTACACAACATTAATAAGGTAGTGTTGTGATAATAATGCTCTTTCTTTCAAATAATTCATAATTACTTATTCAACTCAAATATATCTTGTGTACTCTCCTTATCATTATCATGTAACGCACTCATAAAATATATCACAATTAAGCATAAAAAATAAATCTTTAAGTAATTCTTTTTACGACGGTGACCCGTCCCATTTCAGGTATAAATTATTTTTAGGTTTCCTTTTTGCTTTAAATTATTTTGAGATTGGTTTTGGAAAACTAAAGCATAATTTTGATGGAGGTACAATTTTAAAGTAATGAGCTGTACTTATAGATTATATTATTTTTGGGTTTGCCTTTTGTATTGAATTAATTCGAGATTGCTTGTTTGAAACTAAAGCATAATTTTAATGGAGGTGCGTTATTGTAGTGAATTAATTCGAGATTGCTTGTTTGAAACTGAAGCATAATTTTGATGGAGGTGCGTTATTTTGAGATTGGTTTTGGAAAACTCAATTATAATTCTGATGGAGGTGCAAATTTCAAAGTAATTATTTTCAACAGTGACCTGCCCAGTCGTACCCGTACGTATAGATTGCATTATTTTTTGGTTTTCTTTTTGTATTGAATTAATTCGTGATCGCTTGTTTGAAAATGAAGCATAATTCTACTGCTACAGGAATTGCATTGCAGAACAATAATTATGATGTTTACTTAGAAAACAAACAGAGACAAAACCTTATCAACCGCGACGGTTAATTTGTGTAATTTTTGAAATACCATTGTCCAACCACTATGTTATAACAATATCTCCGAAATATTCTTATGAATTTTATAATAGCTAAGAGAGACACAAGTGCAATTACTCTTTCTTGGTTCTTTGGTTCCCGTATGAAGCAAACCGTAAGGTGATCGAAATGTTAGCGTGATTAACAATTAAATCTGTTGAGAATGCTATTGGAAAACCTTGATTAATATGTTGTAGTACCGTGCTACAACTTACCTTATACAATCCAATTGAAGTTGCCCCTACAGGAGGCTACCCAATTCTTTACATATATACAAGAGAAAGAAAAAAAAATTAGACACATATTAAAAAAACAATAAATAACATATAACAAACAATGGCATGCAACATTTAATATGCAAACTCATGAACCCTCGGAAAACTTATATCGGGCCACTGAAACAATGGTTGAAGATGGATTCCAAAGCTAAAGTGACTTGCGATATTAGTCCATATGTTCACAGACATAGCAGACATTATTATGGACGTTCGAATCCAAAACCTAGACGCCTGGCCATGTATTTGCATCAAAACCTATCCGCCTAGACATGCATTTGCATGCTTGGAGCCATAGCTCTAATCAAGTGAGATTTTATTCTTAAAATTTAAAACATGTCTGCCCAACCAATTTAAAGCTTAATCCGTAAAATTTAAAACCTAGTTGAAAGTGGCATGGGTAGAGGAAGCATAGACCGACTAATCCACTCCTCTCCCTGGTTCTTGTGGCATAGTGAAAAGGCGGATACAGTATATGTTTCAGTACATGGCCAAAAAAAAAAAATTAATTAGGTTAATCCACTCCTCTCCTCGTTTTCCTCTCATATTGTGTCGCTTATGAAATATTGTGTCGCTTATGAAACGTGTGGATACATAAATGTATCCTGGTAACAACACATGGTCTATTGGTAAATGTATAAAACCTTAGAATTTATGAAACTGTATATTGGTAAAAAAAATTAAAAATTAGGGTAATCCACTCCTCTCCCTGGCTCTGTTTCTTTTTAACAACACATGGCATTAAAATGTATGAAACCTCCCATTTGTAAAAAGTTAAAAAAGTAAATCTGAAATGGTTGCTACTCGAAAAGGTGGATACATAAATGTTTCCTTAAAACGCTCATTGTTAAAACTTAAATGGCTTCTCTCTACTCGCCATGTTAAAGTTTGATATAATTACACATGGCATCATCATTATAAAATGTAAAAAATTAATGTAAATGTAAATGTTAAAACTAAAGTAATTTTTTCTGGATTTGTTTAATTATGGTTTGTGGCATTTGATAAGTTGATCTAGTAAATTCTTAATTATGTTAAGTAAAAGTGAAAAGTAAATATGATAAACAGATGAATTGATAAATGCAAGAGAGTTAATTAGGCAAATTTTATTCATCCATTTGAATGAAAAATGAAGAATATGCTAGCATCTTGAATTCTTGGCCATCAGATTAAATTTTGTAATTAAAAAGATGATTAATCTAGAAATTTGTAATTAAAAGGATGATTAATCTAGAAATTCCAATAGGAGAACCGGGAACCATAATTAGTAGTGCATTGACTTTATGTTTTCAAAGTATTGTCTTTTCGTTGTTTGGAAAATCCTAAGATTGATCATGTGCAACAAGAACTGCATTTACTTATTAGGCACACTAACAATTATTTTTAATTGAGACTAAGTAATTACCTTATGATTAATTGAGACAGCTCTTCCTTTCTTAATTAATATTTGCCTCTTTCTTCCATACTTTATTTTTCATTTACATTTCCTTCCATATTTTATCTTTTATATTTCTTTCCAAATCTTTTCCAGCATTAACTTATCATTCTAAATATGAGATACATAGGAAATCAAATGATTTTACTTCTAATAATATCATGTTAGGGATATTCTTCCCTAAAATATTAAATGCATTTTTTTTTTTCCAAAAATATATATATCTTTTTATTTATATTTTAATTAGTTTTTTATAATAAATTATTACAATATTTTATTTCTAAAACCCAAATTCTCTGTTTGGATTGTAAATTGTTTAAGTAGGTTTTTTTTCAACCACCTCTTATTTCTATAAAAAAATTCCCTTTGTTTTTTATTTATTTTCCATTAACTAAGAATAATGAAATTGACTATGTTTATAGAATTAAATAACTAATATATCTATCTTCCATAAATATTAAAATAAACCCTATTTAAGATTAATTAAATTTGTGTTTTTTATCGATTAAAATAGATTTAAACGCAAATGAAGAGAATGACACAAATAAGGGATCATAAATGGTTATAATCATTCTCTTTGCAATTAACAAATCAAACCCTATAAATTTTGTTGAAATTTGTGATAAGTATTTTTTGTAAATTAGCTTTCTTTCTATATTAACAACAAAAGGTACTATTCAAAGATTAACCTGCTAATGTGCACTTAATCACTAATGCTAATACTTATATTGTTGAAGATTTAAATAATACGATAACGCTTTATGAAAGGATTTAGTTTTTCTAAGAGGAATGACATCTTTTTTGGTGTTGAATTGAAATAATGTTATAGGAATTTTCTTCATAATTTTAGAAGAAATCTATTGATATCCAATTTTGTATCCATCCAATTAAAAAATTATCAATCAATTTTGTTGAATATCTTCCTCCATTTTCATTCTTATCTTTAGCCCTTACATTTATCCTTTAAACCACTTCCTTTGATAGATTACTTTCCTTCAAGTTACCTTCCTATGTACTAAGAAAATTATTTATGCTCCAACTACATGTACCAACTTATGTTCCCTAAGAGTGATATATATACCCTTCAACATTAAACAATCTTTTATCTATTTATTTATATCATGAAATATATGTTGATAGAGTTACAATTAAAAATTACTTTCTCTTATCGTTTCCATGTTGTTTCATTGACTAGCATAAAAAAACAAGACTTTATTCTATATGCTTTTATCCTGTTCACAATGTTAAATATACTTTATATAAATTCAAATATTCTTTTATTATCCTTTGTTTTATTATATCAAATGTTGATATGTTAAAATCTCTTACATTAAGTTTATATATGTTTAATATATACATTATTATTTTTGTTCAAACTCTTCAATATTTACAAAATCAACATGGAATGTAAATAGTCATTATTTTATCCATCTTTATTAGATTGATGGAAACATTATAGAGTAGGAGTGGACACTGCTACTCAAACTCAGAATTTAATGGGTGAGAAATGTTATCTTACTTCAGGAGTAAGGGTTGTGTGGACTTATGAATCCCCCCTTACACATCCCAAGTTGGATGGTAGACTGACAATCGACATTTCCTTGACCCCATTTAACGAGGGACTCACCATCAATCATATACATTATTATCCATCTTAGGTTATATATTTTATTATGAATTAGGTCACATTGAATATTTATAAACATTACCAACACTATTAGGTTATTCTTGTTATTTTAGGAAATCTATGAATATTTTTTCCACTCCATCTCAACTTCACTCCACTATATTTCTATTTACACATTAATTATTTCCATTTTTCTATTTACACATTAACCATAATTTTTATATCAATTATTTTCCATATTCTTTATTGTTATACTTGAACTTGTTTATATTTAATAATATTTTTTGTGCATTTCCAGGAAAAAAATAATTATGATGTTTACATTCTGTTGAAAGTATTTCAGATAGACACCTTCTGATTGAAAAATTGCCAACATACATAGCAATGGCAGACGCACTAGCATGAAATACACTTTGCATTCGACATTTTTTTTATGACCTCCAACAACATAGAACACAATTTCAAATCCGTGTTATTCATCGTGGCAGGGGGAACCTTTCAAGACCAGAGTTGAAAGAAGAACTTGCTAGAAAATTTAGTATTTCTGATACACAAACAATATTCATATCTTATTTTCATACAACCAGCTCATTCCTTAAAGGCTTTGGAATAATCTATGATAGTGTGCAATATGCATTGCAACATGAACCAAAACATTGATTAGCTCAAAATGGTCTTAAATCTCATGTTGATAGGTCTACTAAAGCGAGTACAAGTAGAGTGAAAAAAAATTGTGGTATTAAAATCATACCAGCAAAACCCATTAAAGGGATAGTTGAAGGCGATGAAAGGCCTATGTTAAAGCTCATGTTGAGAGATCTGGAAAAAACAATCAAGGCATAGTTGAAGGCAATGACTATTTCTAAATTTTGAACATAACTCTATTCTATTACTTCACTTTTTTATATATAACATGATATTCCTACTTGTAAGCATGTCTACATCCCTCATATACAAATTTTAAATTGTATGTAAATAATAATAAAGAAAATCATTTTTATGTAGAGTGTATGTGAAAAACATTTAAAAAACGTAATAGAAAAAACATTGGTTATTCCTTCTTAAACGTCTTTCCTTACATAATAACATATATTTACATTTTTAGGTTTTACATTTCCTCTCCTACTATGTCATGTTTTTCTCTTCTTATCATCTCATGTTTATTCCTTCTTAATGACTACAAAAGTACATACATTTTTTTGTTCAAATAGTTACAAGAATACATCAAAAAATATGTTGATACTTTAACACATATTTTTTTTCTCTACTCGCATATGTATTCTCCTTTAATTCCATTTGTATCCATTATATTTTACTTACTACACTCCTTGATTATTTTTTTCCTATGTGATATTTCAGTTCCCTTGTACTTCCACTTAAAAAAAAAAATATCAAAGGTATGTCATTTTCTTTGACAACAAACTCACTTACAAGGATTGGAAATGGAGAGCTTATGTGCAGTCCTATTGTACAAATTATGGATTTCAAATTAACATTAGAGGACTGTTACTCAGTATTCCTATCCGATGGATCCATTACATTGTGAATCTTATTTTCCTCAACACTTAGTCACTATTTCACGTCATCTCAAATAGAAAAAGGGTCCTTGTTTGAACTACATGACTTCACTTGTAGATCTATCTAAGACAACAAGTATGTCCACTTTAACTTCTTCACAAGATTAGTTATAGTTTATATAATTATTATCTTGATTTTTTCTCTACACTTTCCTTTAATGTTTACATGCATCACACAAACCAACCAAATTTTACATTCTCTGCTATGTGACCAATAATGCAAGTGCTAATTTTACATTGTTTTTACTCTTTCTGCAGGATTTTGATAGTGCATGAAATCCAAGTGCATACTTTTAAAGAAGACATTGTTGGTGCACCAACATTGATAGAAGATGTAAGTTCTTCTACAAAACGACCATTAGAACCTACTAATACACCCCAAAAAATTACACCTATTGCATCTTTGCATGCATCCCTAAAGGACTATACTCTAAAAGTCATAGTACTTTCAAAATATGATCTACACATATTCACCAATGCTAAGGGACTTGGCCATGTATTTAGATTCGATTTTATTGATGCAAAAAATTGTGAAATACGCATTACCTGCTTCAACATCCAAGAGAAAATTTTCCATCCTTCCATAGACATTGGAAAAAATTTCATCATCTCAAAAGGGTACATCAAGCTTGCAAAAAAAGAATTCAATCATTTAAAAAATGATTGGGAAATAACTCTAGATATTACCTTGACCATTGAAGTTTGTTTAGAGGATGACCATTCAATATCAAACCGCAAATTTATGTTCACTCCTATTAATGTGGTACCAACTTTAGTCAACAACTCTATAGTTGATATTATTGGAATTGTTATCTCTATTATCCATTTAACAACATTCATGAGAAATAATGGAACAGAGACACATAAGAGAACCCTCCAACTAAAATACATGTCAAGGTATAGTATAGAGGTCACATTATGGGGAATCTTTTGCAACAAACATAATCTACACCAATATTCTATCTCAAATACCTTTCCAATAAGCACTTTGAAAGAAGTAAAAGTAACTGACTTTGATAGGATATCAATTACTACAACCGTCACATCCCAACTTTCCATCAATCCCATTCTCAAAGAAAGCCCAATATTTGACACCTTGGTTTGATAACCCTTTAACAGATCTAACTTGTCACTCCTTATCTACACATGGAGCTTGAAGATGGCACCCTTCTATTCAAAAACACTTGGTTGACATCGAAAATGAGGGAATTGGTAAAGATCCAAACCCTACATTCATTTTGGTTGAGGAAATTATTGCTTCTTTAAATACATACAGTTGTTGGTATGTTGCATTCCCACTTACATTCAAAGATTGAAAGTGTAAAACAAAACTCACACATATTGAAGATGGTGTCTGGAACTACCAAAGCTGCAATCAACATGTTTTTGAATGTGAGTACAGGTACATTTTCGAGTTCAGCATTGAAGACCAAACAACCAATATCAATGTTACAAAATTTCAAGAAGTCACCGAACAACTTATAGGTGTTTCTATAAAGAAGTTATATGAATATGAATATGAGGGAAATACCAAAAAAATCACGAACTGTTAAAATATTGTGTAACTGCAAAGAATATTCTTATCCCCTTTTGTGGAGAAAGATAAAATATATTTATTATTGATTAGATCAATCCCCTTTTGTGGATTGGTCATGTCAGGTATTGTAAATGACCAAATCTTCTTTTGCAGATTGGTCAAACCCTAATTGTAATAGGATAAATAAGAAGTCGGCCCCAAAATAAATTAAAGAGGCCCCAGAATATATTAAAGGTGGTTATAACCACCCAGAAGAAGAAGTCATCCCTGCCAGTGAAGAGACACTTCCACACGTGCCGGAATTGTATAAATAAGAGAGGCTAGGGCCTCATTTAGACACACACTCAACTCACTCATCTAGTGCGCAAGTATTGAAGGAAGCTGCAGTTACCAGTTTTCGAAAGAAGGAAGAGAGAGAGGCGCATCCTTGGGAGAGGAATTTCTACGTTGTTTGGTTCACTATCTTGGCATTGTATTGGCTATCTATATTAAGGAAGTTTTGTTGGGTTTTCTTCCCCTTGAG
>JASDQU010313163.1:0-10898 GCA_032191745.1 Picea mariana | reverse complement strand
GAAATGGCTCTGTCATAATGTGTTCATCCTGTATATTTTTTGCTTTGCTAAAAATAGATGAAATGTCGATTTGGATACATGATTTGATCATTCCCAGTTTAGTCACTGATATATTTTTATCGGATTTGATTGGTTTTCGATTGGATTTGATTTGTTCGTTTGTCTGATTGAGTTATCGAAATTGATGGTTTGCTTTCCATTGCATTTGTTTGTATCTACTCTGAACAAGAAGTTTTCATGCTAGATTTAGAATATGATCATGATTTGATTTCGTTATGGTTAGTATGTTGTGATTGATGTATGATTTCGTGGATTTGGTTGTTACGATCTTTTAATATGCTGTGTCATATAATTTTCTGAATCGGGAATACAACTCTGTTCGATTTCTGATTTGGGAAAAATGACTCTATTTTTATGGAAACAATACTCTCATTTAAGCCTGTGCAAATGATATTCACGCTCGAATCATGGAACAGTTTCAATTCACGACAACTGTGTTAAACCCCAGTTGTTTGTTTCGATTGATTGGATTGCACACTATCATCAGTTAGTTCGATCATTTTCATGAGTTGGATTCGTATCATAAATGCTGCTCTGTTTGATTTTAATTTGCAAAATGAATTGGTCGATACATGTTATCTCTATCAAATCCAGTTATAATTCATTTGGACGATTTCGATTAAAGTCAAATCGATTTTGTTTTCCCCAAATAGCAATAACAAACGATTGAACTAATCCTACAGATCCTGTGATCAATTGAGTGATCTCATTATGATTTCTTCTATGGTAATTTGCGCGCCAGTTTTGGTTTAATTCGCTCATGGCACGAATCGTTTGTTATGTCAATATAGTTATAACGATTTGAAAATGATCTTGTTTGGACTCAATCGTATCTCCTGTTGATGAGGCAGTGCAACAATTGCCCGCAATTTGTTTTAATAATATCGATTTCAAATTGATATGAAACGATTTCATAACTGTTTGATTATGATTCTGTTCACCCGACTTTATGGCAACAAACGAAACAGAGTACACGTATCTCTGTAGTCATTTGATTGATCTTGATCCTATTTGATTTTGAATGGTATAACAATTTCAATTTCAATGATTTGTTTTCAAATAGCTATTGGATGTTAGTTAAATTTAATTCTTTAAAGGATTTGAGTTGATTTTTATGTTGATTTTATTTCTTATTTAGACCAGCTACAGAATCGCAAGATTCTATAGCTAGTCTATAGAATTGGATTTTTATCATTTTCTTTAATAAAATATCCTTCTAACTTGTCCATTTTTAACCCTTTTCAGGTACATCCGAATTGCATTGGAGATACTAGACAGTCTAGGGGATATTTGTGTGTTTTAGTTTTATTTTAGGTTCCTAGTTTAGTCCGACTTGGGATATCTTCCCATATTTTATGTAAACAGTTTGATAACTTCCACAGGGAGGTTTTACCCTGTGGAAAGTCTTTAAATACTTATTATTTTGTGTAATAAGGATCATCCTCACTTGTGGGAGAACTAGGTTATGGATTTCTAATACAAACTGAGACAGGAATTGATGTTCTGCTACAGCTTTCGCTTTCATAATATCAATCTTTTGTTTCAAGTTTATTCTTATCAATTCACAGTTGATTATTGACTACTTTAGCTATCATAGTCTATTGCAGAATGATATGTTTTAATTAATGTGTTATCCATAATCTGATCTCTTCCATTATTTAAAAAGAACAGCAATTACTTTGTTTCAGTCAATGAATGACAGATTTTGCTTCTTCATTAATTGAATCATTATGTGTAGATCTTTGCATACAGGTTTATCTACTTGTGAAGATTTATAAATTATTCGATTGTTGTAATTTTTTATGTCTTGTTTGTCCTGTAATTATACTTGAAGAGCACTGCAGCTTATCATTTACGAGAAGCTCTTGGATAATTCGGTGTGGGTTTCCTCCCTCCGATCAGCTAAGAAAATCATCATACGCGGGACAAACCTGGAGCGTTTCTCCAGGTTAGTTTGTGATTTATTCATTATTTATTTGCTAGTATAATATTAGTAGTTTAGTTAGATATATGTTTAGTTAGATTTGTAGTTAGAACTAGTGTATTAGTTGTTTAGTTAGATATATGTTTAGTTAGATTTGTAGTTAGAACTAGTGTATTAGTTGTTTAGTTTAGTTTTGTTTTATTTCTGTTCATAAAATTATAAAATCAACAAAAATATCTCTTTCTCTGTCTTAGGGCAGAATATAAATGAGTTTTTCAGGTTTTATTATAATCTGTAAATTGTAGATATTGTACATTTTGTGAATAAGATTTATTTATGTTAGTAGTTAGATAGTTAATTAGTTAGAGTTAGTATAGTAGTAGTTAGTAGACTGTATATATAGAATAGTTAGATTAGTTAGTTTGTTTTAATAGTTATTTTAGTTAGTTTTGTTTGTTTAATAGTTAGTTTTAGTTAGATTAGTTAGTTTAGAATAGTTTTCCTTTTTTTTGTTTTCTTAGGACCTTTAGATCGGCTAACGGAGCCGCTAAACCCGTTAGGGTGATTCATCCCAAATGGCTTGGGTTATTAGACAACCCCGGACCGGTTCCACTCTTCCAGTTGACGGACGGTCGATTTCGCCCGTCAACAAAACCATAAAACAATTTTTTTATATATATATTTTTCTATCAACTATTAACTGAGAAAAAGCAGGCTAAGGGTAAGATGAATCCTAAGCTACTGACTGTTCAAACATAGATTCAAACACCTGAGAGTAATACTTCTTAATAAAGCAGGGGATGACTGCCCCACCCTGAACAAAAAGTAGCCTGTACAGGCACGCGACTGTCACTCAAATAGAACGCATGCAAACACGTGCTGAACAGAGACAGAAAGCATGTACAGGCCACGTGTATATCTAAATTCCAAGAAAAAATATGAAAACAGGCAGTCCAGACTAGGAAGAGACCTATGGTATTGATAACCAGGATCCCTTGCAGGCGTGGATACTCTTTCTAATAGAAAAAACAAATAATGGTAGGAAAAACAATAAGATAAAAAAAAGCAATCTGAGATAGGACTGAAACCAAGAAAGACTCAAACAGGATTCCAGAAAACCCCCCTGAGAATGTGTGATTCTGATAGAGAAGAGGAGGACTGCCTCTAAGGTTCTCTGAACTCCTACACACTACTGCTATCTCTACAGCTAGCATTCACACGCGGGCTGTAAGAGGATAGGGCGCANTTAGTTAGAGTTAGTATAGTAGTAGTTAGTAGATCGTATATATAGAATAGTTAGATTAGTTAGTTTGTTTTAATAGTTATTTTAGTTAGTTTTGTTTGTTTAATAGTTAGTTTTAGTTAGATTAGTTAGTTTAGAATAGTTTTCTTTTTTTTTGTTTTCTTAGGACCTTTAGATCGGCTAACAGAGCCGCTAAAACCATTAGGGTGGTTCATCCCAAACGGCTTGGGTTATTAGACAACCCCAGACCGGTTCCACTCTTCCAGTTGATGGACGATCGATTTTGCCCGTCAACAAAACCATAAAACAATTTTTTTATATATATATTTTTCTGTCAACTATTAACTGAGAAAAAGCAGGCTAAGGGTAAGATGAATCCTAAGCTACTGACTGTTCAAACATAGATTCAAACACCTGAGAGAAATACTTCTTAATAAAGGAGGGGATGACTGCCCCACCCTGAACAAAAAGTAGCATGTACAGGCACGCGACTGTCACTCAAACAGCACGCGTGCAAACGCGTGCTGAACAGAGACAGAAAGCATGTACAGGCCACGTGTATATCTAAATTCCAAGAAAAAATATGAAAACAGGCAGTCCAGACCAGGAAGAGACCTATGGTATTGATAACCAGGATCCCTTGCAGGCATGGATACTCTTTCTAATAGAAAAAACAAATCATGGTAGGAAAAACAATAAGATTAAAAAAAGCAATCTGAGATAGGACTGAAACCAAGCAAGACTCAGACAGGATTCCAGGAAACCCCCCTAAGAATGTGTGATTCTGATAGGGAAGAGGAGGACTACCTCTAAGGTTCTCTGAACTCCTACACACTACTGCTATCTCTACAGCTAGCGTTCACACGGGCTGTAAGAGGATAGGGCGCAGGTACACACATGTAGGCCTTCTGCAGGTCGCGTGTACTTCTGTGTGTCCCAAAAAATATAGTCAAGAAAAAGTCAGGGAAAGCTGGTATAGAAAACCAGACTCCCTGCTAGCTCAGACCTTACAGAAATAAAAGAAAAAGACAGGCAAAGAAAAAAAAAAAAAACAGAAAACCTAGTCTCTAAACTACCCAAAAANCTTAAATAAATCCAAGAACCCTAAAGAGTATTCTCCCCAGTGGATTTGCCAATTCTATTGTTGGGAAAAACACCCTACGAACTAGCAAACTAGGGTCAGACATGCATGCAGATTTGACTGAATAGAAACTACTTTTTTACCTACATCCCAAGATTTAAATCCCTTTTTCTCAGTAAATGCATGGAAAAGGACCACCTACCTTATTACTAGCATTCGATGTAGATCCTTCATTGTGCTTTGATTACTTTCTTGCGCTGCTCCTTCCACAAATGACCTGCACTCAAGACAAACAACAACTATGAATGCATGCTACTTCTATACTCAAGGGTTAGAAATCAAGCATAAATTAATCAAATCATAGACAATTCATGAATTGGGATGGGAAAAGCATTCTTTTTATTACTGAATGTGAATCAACTTACAAAAACTGAGACCGGCCACCGCTCCTTGAACCTGATCCTGGGCTCCTCTTCTTCTATCCTTCAACTGCTTTGCGTTAAATCTCCTTTGGCATGAGGAAAGGATAAAGGGTTGGGACAATGGATTACGTAAATGGGTAGAGTTTCTTCGCTATATTTTTTCGTCCTCCAAATGGTAGCCCTACCCCTTCTTTTATAGGCTAGAAGGAGCTAGGGTTTTGGACGAACCCTCATCCATGCATGGCCAGGAGTTTCAATTAACTGACCCATAGCTTTTTGTTACGTCAGCAACTTTCCTTTTTTCATGCTTTGTTAGGTACATGCAGGCTATTGTGAGTCAGCCAGCGTGTACTCATGTGCAGTAATGGGTTAGGGCGCATGGGCCTTGACACAAGAGGATTTTCAAAGAGTTGTTCAGCAAAGTTTTGGCAAAGAAGGAATATGAGTTGGCTTGATGCCAGGTAAGCATGCGTGGTGCAATTTAGGGTTATAACACTATAATAACAAGATACAGTCACATCCCGCTCCTCTTCACCCTGTGGTCTCCATTGGTCCCTTTGCGAAATGAGGCATCGATTTCATGACATGTCACCCCCACTCGGTTGGGGGGCATGGATACATTATTGTATCCATAGATTACTTTATGAAATGGGCTGAGGTGATGCTGACATTTGACAACACTGGAAAGACCGTAGCATTATTCATCTTTAATCACATCATAACTCGTTTTGGTGTTCCCCAGGCTATCGTCACTGATCACGATAGCCACTTTAGAAACTTCATGATGTCTGAACTTACTAAAAAGTTGGATCTTCACCATGAAAACTCAACGTCCTATTACCCACAAGCCAACAACCAATTCGAATAAATTAACAAAGTTCTCATAACTATGCTCCGACGAATGATAGGGATTCACAAAACAAGTTGGCACACAATGTTGTTTTCGGCATTGTGGGCTTACTGGACATCCATCAAGTCCGCTATTGGGTTTACACCTTTCCGGTTAGTCTATGGTTTGGAAGCCATTCTCCCGATTGAATGCGAGATACCCTCTTTAAAACTAGTTGTTGAACTCCTACCAAACACTTTTGCTGAGGAAGAACATCTATTGTATCTTATGCAATTAGACGAAACTCAACACGATGCTACACTATTCGTAGAAGCTCAAAAAGAATGTGTCAAGGCCCAATACAAAAAACATGTCAAGCCTCGCATTTTCTCTGAAGAAGATCTCGTTCTCCTCTATGAACAAGATCGAGATATGCTAGGAGATAGAAAATTTGAATTCATGTGGCGAGGTCCTTATATTGTTAGATGAGTGTTGGAAAAAGGGGCTTATGAGTTAGTAGATTACGATGGTATCCCTTTGAGTGAACCTAGGAATGGGTTGTACTTGAAGAAGTATTATGCATAAAATCACCCATGCATGAGTACTTGTATTTTTATTGTATCATACTTCTTGTGTGTTACTGTAGCTTGTTTTTGTCATTATCTAGTCTCTGCCCTTATGTGACGTTGTGTTTGATTTCCAGATGTCGGAGTCTTCGCTACCCTACATTGGCTTCACTGATGGCCCTAGCCATAGTACTCAGAACCTTACTTCCGCTGCATGGGCAATTTATTCCCCTACAAACGAACTTGTCTCTTTACGAGGTGTGTGTCTCGGCCATGCGATCGACAATATTGAAAAGTATAGCGTCGTTATTGAATTGTTGATTAATGATATCTCGCTCGAAATCCGTCATTTGGTTGTGCGACTCGATTCGCATCTTGTAGTACTACAGTTAAGTAATGTCTATACTATTCGAAGTCCTACTTTGTTATGGGTATATTTGCGAATTCGCCTCTTGGAACATTATTTTGATTATATTGAATATCAACATATACCTAGATGTATAAATACATTAACTGATGCATTGGCTAACTATGTATTAGATAGACATTTGGATCATTTATAAATCAATCACATCAATTTTCACACAACGATAAACTGGTAGAATCCGTATGTATATATAACGATCAAAAGAGTTTTTACAAAAAAGTTTTGTCCGAGGACCAAAATTTCAAAATCTGAAGCTCATAGCTTCTACAAAGTGATGTCATGGATGAAATTCATGGTAACACATGACTGCTTGGGCAAACCTACGAAGCAGTTGGCCAATGGACTCTGACAGTCCTACTATATGATGCTGATAACGTCGTGGAACCTCTCCAAGAGGCATGTCTGGAATATCTGTTGTCAAACCCTCTAGGTTTTGTTCCACTGCTTCATAGTCTTCGGTGTCCCATCATGGCACTGGCGCCACCTCTCCTCGCCACTGAATAGGAGAAGTACCAGGAGGTTGGTAAGGTCCCACATCTGTGTCATCAAAAATGAATTTTGTATTTAGTCCTTGGACGAACATATAAAAAACATTTTCATATGATAAAATTCACAAAAACATTTAAAAAGAAAAAAATGTGTACTTCTTACCAAGTTCCCCCCACTAAGCACCCTCGGGCAGGACCAAGTCTGGATCTCCTCAGAAATCCAACCTGGCATAAGCATAATCATCAACCATCAGCATCTGTGGTCGCAACCAATCGAAAAAGGTATCATCATATTTGATAATTGGTCCAGCTACGTGTCGGGCCATGAGCTGACACCATCTCAGCATTCTTGGATCTGTTGGGGTTGGTAAATCCCACTCAACCTGCAACCTCAGTAACGGAACCCTCTTGAGAAATAAGGACACCAACAAAGACCCATACCCGAATTGCTTCAGGTCACCTCGCCTGCATTTGGTCAACTGCCTTTTCATGCTACGAAGCACTGCATCTTCCCAGTTAAAAACCAAAGGCTCAGTAAACTCTATGGCATACTGAAGGTAGCTCTGAAGAGCCATGTGAGGAGCAGTTCTCCCAACCATACAAGAAATGGTGAACAAAATAGTGCGGAGGTTCAAATCCCACACTCCCCAAATGGAAACTTTCCCTTTGCTCATCTCTGCCTCTGGAACACAGTGTAAGTGGTAGTACTCACTCATGGGCAGCCCACCACCTCTGCCACCAGTCAGGCTCATGTGATACCCACGCTGTGATAGTCCTATCATGAAGTAAATGTCCTCAATATCCAAGGACAATGTGTGGACCCCTACATGGAATACTTGTTGATCGGGATCCCACACATGCACAAGGTACTCCAATAACCTGACTTGGGCCCTCATGCCTGGGATATGAAAGAACTTCAGAAGACCACAGTTTCACAAAGTAGCAACGGTGGGCGGATGATTTCCGGCAATGGAATTATCTTCTTCATGCTCCCTGTCACACCATTCCAGAACCATTGTGATGGCCAAATACCTGCATAAGAAGCACAAGAAGAAGATTAATAACTCTATTCAACATTTGGTATCTTTTCATTGAGAAAAAATTTAAAAAACTTTTACACTTTGTGGTTCTCACAGGTGCCCTTTAGGCACAGTGCGAGGTTCTCGCAGGCACCTTTGGGCTCACCCGCGAGAATGACCCATTCTCGTAGGTCACGTGTAGATCACCTGCGAGAATGGATGAGCACAATAAGAACCCCCAAAACAAACTCAAAATGGTGTTTTTTGCCAATGAAAATGAAAAATTAAACCACGAAAAAGTAGAGGACAAAGAGCCTACCTCACTGCCACTGATGGTTCGTCGAATGGATGCTCGTAACTCCCATAATCTGATGCCGAATTTCAAGGGTAAAAGAGGGGTTTTTGGGCTCAAATAGTGGCAAAGTTAAAATGATATGGTAAAAAGAGTTTATACCCCTTTATATTTACTTTTACCATTTTATTGATTTTTATAGTTGTCTATTTATTAAAACCTAATGCCTAATGCCCTTTTGAGTACAACTTTTGCAGGCGTAATGACTTCGATGTTCACGTACAGGGATGCGGACATATTTCTTCTTCTTCATCGCATGTTTTGATTGTTTTATGGTTTTTGTACAAAACCTCGAGCTTGGTCTTTGTCCGTTCTCACGCTCGAAAATACATGAGAACGCGATCGAGCACACTTTTATCACTTTTTCAGGGTCAACAAGGTTATACAAAAAAGGAACCCCCCTAGAGTCTCCTATAAGCTCTTTTCAGACTCGCTAAACATGAAAACATAGCCAAGCAACCTTGCTATTTTCATGCTCGATAAAGTATTTGAAGAAAGCATCTGTTAGGCGATAATTTATCTCATTTTTGGTGTCATCGGACTATTTTATGAAAAAGGCACTGAGAGAGTTCTCTTTTAAGTGTTTTTCCAGACTCTATCATCACAAAAGGCCTTTTATTTTTCTATCTTTGGACTCGTTAAACAAACATCGACAGACCCGTAATGGGACCGAACCACTCCTTCCTAGGGTTCATTAAACATGCTCCGAAGGATAAGCTTATATCAACAAACATATGCTATCCTCCTCAAGCTTGCGTAAAAATAAAGAGGTACTCGCCAGAAATGGTGGGGGGAAATTTGGGAAAGGGATGAGTTCTCATATTCACGTTAATTGGCAGTAAGTGTCGTTCTTGAACATGACACCCCCTATTCATTATTTGAAGCCGGTTTGGGAAATCCATTTGTCTCTCATTCGATTTGCTACAAGGTCATACCCTGTGTCATCTCTGAGTCAATGCTGCCAAATCATTGGTCATGTCATTCATATGTTCAAGAGAAGTTCATCTGAAACCTCTATTGAGTCGGCCATCTACAGTTGTCCATTCTCTCTGTGTCGGCCTTCCTTGTGTCCAGTCCAACTTACATCATACTCTGTTTCACCTTCAAAATCTGTTACTCATTTCATGTCATTGATGGGGGATACATCAAGACCCTCCTGTGACAAGTTTTGTTCCATCAACTTCAACTCATTATCCGGAATCAAGACTTAGAAATTATTTGGTACCTTGGACATGCCTAAATGGCAGGTTTCCTCGCTTTCGACAGTGGGTTTACATCATTGACCCCTGACCGAAATATTCTGTTGGATGTTTGACCTCAAATCATTCATTCACACTCAATGGATTGTACTAATGTACCTTGGGAGTCATTAACATTAATGGCGATTTCTCTCACACTTGTTAACGGTTTCATCAATGACCGGTAATCAAGTGGTTTCTACCATGTTCGACTTCAACACATGTAATCACATGGTTAGATTCATAATTTTGGGAAATGGGATTGAAGACCCTGGATATCATCTCCTTGTCTAGGTTGTGATGGGGTATGTATAATCTATGACACATAGATCCACTTTGTATGTCTCGTGGCTATGTCGCCTCACTTTGAATTTTCTCACATGGATCCACAATGTATTCCTAGTGGCTATGCTATATTTTGATGGCGTGGATCCACAGTGTATGATTGGTGGCCATGACCTATGCCTATAATGTCATCCATCTGTGATCTGAGTATGGGAATGCCTACCTCAGAACTAGTATGATATTCTCCAGATGCTTGGGTGTTCACAGGTTTCCGATTAGGTGCGCTCCTGGTTTCTGACATGCACACACATGCAGTTTACAAAGTATTTTGGCTGTCATTGATTCCAGCCTCATACTTTGGGGGGCATTCTGTTACCCATGATTTTGGTCATCATGATGGTGTATTGATGATGGTGTACTCAGGCTCCTAATAAGAACTTTCTCCTGAGAAAAGTGACATTCATCTCTTCCCAGAAAACATATTTTTAAAGAGAGTTCGCAGGTTGCTTATATCCTATGGTGTGAGAATGACCCATTATCGTAAGCTGCCTTCAGCTAGGGTTTGAACTTGTTCTAAATCTTGGAAAAAGATGAAGTCTCAATGGTTCTAGAAGGGAATCTTCTAGAGAATGGGTTGGCATTCAAAATGGTTATCTTTGTACTGGTTTCCCTGATATTGTGGGATCATTCTTATCCAAGTAACCATCTCATCCTCTCCTATATATTGATGGAATTCTCATGGAAAAGGTTAAGAAAGATTCATTGGAGAATTGGTGAAAGAATTGTTGCATCATGTTGTCATTGATGCCAATGGTTTGATTGATTGATGTCAAGTGATTGATTGATGTCAAAGGATTGATTGATTGATGATTGATGTAATATAATATGTATTGTCCTTGATGAGAATGCATAGATGAAGATGGATCAATGAGTTGTCATTGATACATGATGAAGATGGATCGAT
>JASDQU010313162.1:0-13501 GCA_032191745.1 Picea mariana | reverse complement strand
TCATAGGCACAATAATCCAATGGTAGTTAACTTATGGTATCTCACTTGATGTATTATTTTTTACACAATATTTATTAATGTGGAACAGATTCCCACATAGGGATGTGATAATATAATAAGTGTGTAAAAGCTCACATGGGTAAAAACCATAGGTAAAAGTGGATAGGAAAGACATGATATGAAAATCATAAAAAGCTCTACTATGAGATGGAAGGAGGATATGGTTACATCAACTCAAATAAGTACACCAAATTCTAGTTGAGTTTGGTGACTTTCATTACCTTTCATTGAATAAAGCATCTTTGCATATGTTGGTGTTATGAATTTGTATTTTCAATACTCATGTCAAATTATATGTATATTTTATTCCATGGATTTTATGTACTTTCCTAATTAGTATATTTTCGTAATAATTTATAAATCATATTCCTTCTAGTAGAGAGGGACTATTAGACGTTGATGTTAGGTGTAGAGAAAGAGATGAAGAAGGTTATAGAAGAAAATAAAAAGATAGAGAAAATAATAATGGCGACAACAAAAAACTTAAATTGAGTTGTAACTATAGACTTTATGATTGTTATATAATATTAAAAAACATGTATTTATTTCATGAAGAGTTACATTATAATTCTAACTATTACCATACATACATACATATATTCTTGTGGAATATACTTCCCAAGGAAACCCAGCACGGGCTTCCCCTCATTTCGATGGTGGTACCTAGGGTAAAGTAAATTATGTAGAAGCTTGAGCCTTTGTCAACATTGTACTCATTTAAGAGATCGACATGTAACTTGTGGGAATTGACCTTGGATAGGGAGGACAACACTCCCTCTCATAGTTGCTTGGGAAAGACCCAATTGATATATATTTTTTTATGTTGTAGAAAATATTGATATAAAAAATTAGATAATTCCTAAAAATACAGGAAAAAATAAAATGATCCAAAACCAACTCTTGGACATAATAAATATGAGGATGATAATCATGGTAGGATTTATGTTTCATTTTTAGTGAAATTTAGACGATAACTAATCCAATATATAACATTTTTCATGGTACTTAATTATTTAGCCTATGGCATGCAAAGTAATATTTGAGCACATCACATAGAAACGAAAATGAACAGAGATGATGAGCGTGATTCAAATCAAAGGGTATTTCCAACTTTATCATCTATATGGTTTTTTCTACATCTTTAACAATTTTTATTTTTTTTAATTTATTAATCTATTATGTTTTTATGGAGTGAGGATAAGGATGGATCAAAATATGAAGAGGGAATTGAAAATAGTTCAGTCAACTTCGTTTGATAAACTTTTGATATCAAATTCATTTCATTTCCTCATATGTGTATAAATTTATTCATGCTATGTTGTATATAAAGTTGTGCTTGGCCTAGGGTGTCAATATACCACTTATTTATAGGTAGTTCGATCAACTCCTGATAATGTCAAACTCATTTCATTTCCTTGTGTGTAGAAAAATTCCATGCGATGTTGTATGCAAATTTGACATTTCCCTTGGGTGGAAGTGTACCACTTATTTACATGTGAAAAATTACATAGTTATTTATGATTTAACTTCAAAATTTCACCATTTCACTTATATATACATGGCTTTTGGTTTTCAATTGGATCTAGCTTATGTGCTTGTAGGGCGGAGTGTTATCCTACCCACCCATATTCTATTCCCATTAATGAAATTTTGAGATCATATTGAGTATATTGTTATAAGATGGGGAAGATGTAGTAGGGGAAGCACTTGTTGAGAAAAGGAGAAAAGCTAAAAAGAAACAAAGGGAGTTTGAATTCATTGAAAAGAGGAATCTAGATCATGAAGAACATGCCTGAAAATAAGAAGAAGAGTTGAGGCTAAAGTAGGAGTAGGAACGAGCTAATGAGATAAAGTGGATACATGAAGAACCAAAGAGACAACATAAGAAATAAGATTTAGAGAGGTTGTAAAAGTAAAAGGAAAAACATGAGTAGAATCTTGGGGAGGATCATTAAAAACCAATTGCTATTGTTTGTTGGATTACTGAGAGGGGGGGTGAATCACTAATAGAGATTATTAATCCATTTAACCACAATATGCAAGTGTTATTTATCTTTATGATCAATATAGAATTATCATCTAATAAGTGCAGAGTAAATAAACCATGAACAAATGAACAATCATATACATACACAATACACCAATATTTTTTTTTACGTGGAAACCCAATGCGGTAGAAAACCATGAAATTATTTTTCTTATTTGTCTTTAATAATTACATTCATTGGAAGCACCAACTTCCTTTGTTTTCCAGCTACAACTAGAAGAATGCTCTGACCCCCTATTTTCAGGCTACAACCTGAGGGAAGCTCTAACTCCCCAATTCTCTGGCTACAATCAAAAGGAGGCTACAACCCCCTATGTTCTCTGGATACAATTGGAAGGTAGCTACAACCACCTATCATTGCCCCATCTAACCGCCCTGAAATATAAGTGCCAAATGTAGAAACTGAATATGGCATTGTCACAACCTGTTCTGTCAAATCTGTCACTGAGAAACCTATCACTGTATACTCATCAACCAATCTGATATAATCACATATACCTCAAACACTATACCACAAGTTTGTGCCTCAAACCATGTGATAGAACCTCACTGTTATACAACCTCTATCTATACCAATAACTTCAACAACATACCTCAACCAAAATTCCTAAAACATGAACCAATACTAAATTTCAGTAGATCTGCCTCATATCAACTCTACAAAAAGCCCTAAACTTCCAAGAGGGCATACAACAGATTTACAAGGAAAACACTCAACCATATTCATAAATTCAACACTACACATATCAAAACCATACCTTTTTTCTTCTTGTAGTGTTCTGCTACCATGGTTTGTTACCGCGATTCTGCTGCTGCGATTTTTCTGCCGCACTTTTTCTGCCACGGTTTTTCTATAGTGATTTTGTTGCCACACTTTTTCTGCCGCGGTTTTTTTACTACAATTTTTTTGCCGCACTTTTCCTGCCACGATTTTTCTGCCGCAATTTTTCTGTCACACTTTTTCTGTCGTGATGTTTCTTCCGCACTTTTCTTTCCATAATTTTTATGTTGCATTTTTCCTGCCGTAATTTTTTTGTCACACTTTTTTTTCCGCACTTTTCTCTATCAATAATTTCTTCCCAAATAACCTTTCACAAAATAGATATTCAATGATATTCAATAGATGCTAACGGGAGAGTCTTTCTCTCTTATTTATACTTCCATGTAGCTTCCTCAAGGGGTTACCTTCTAACCAACTTAACCCACTTTCCTTCTTTTAGAGATAACCCACTTCTAACCACTTGTTCACTTCTAACTCACTTTGCTACAAATATTAAATTCTCCACTTCTAGTTGCAACTAAATTATTTTTAATTATTTTCCTATTACAACAATGTAACCCATGACTAACTCCTAGTTTCACCCACTTGACTAGTCAACTTGTTATAGGAGCTTCTAGAATTAATTTGACTTCTTTGACCTTCTAGATAACTCATGAGGGTTCTCCACTTCACCAGGCCATAAATCTCTAATCGTGAGGAGTTATGTGACGTTTCGCATATCACCAGAAATGGCATGACATGTACTATCCATCTAGAATAGTATTACCTACAAATATATTAAACTTCATACCATTATACATAAATCAAATTGAATTCCCTTAATCATACTATTGGGGCTACCAAAATTTGCTACCAGAGTTGTTTCAAGGGTTGACATCAATGACAACCAACCCAATTAATCAAAAATCTCCCCCTTTGGCATTGATGGAAACACTCCGATGCAATACTAAATTCATATCACTCATGCTCCCCCTGTGACCATCTCTCCCCCTGGAACCATGCCTCTATGATCTCTCTCCAAGCATCTAACTCTCTATCTCTTATCTGCTAAATCTCTCCCCCTTTGACATCAATGGAAAAGTTAACTTCTCGTCTGAGGTCGCTCCCCCTAACTGAACTGTCCTTAGGGATGCTCCCCCTAATTAAAATCTTTCTGAAACTGCTACCCCAACCTGAACTGTCCTTTTTATGGTGCTTCCTCATGTAAATATAAGACATATAAGACAAGAATTCAAAAGAATTCATTTTGGAGTAGAAATTACTTCGTGTTTCTAGCAAAGATACTCAAAGGCTTCCCTTGGAAGCGATTTTGTAAATATATCTACCACTTGTTATTTTGTTCCCACATATTCAACTCTGATGTTCTTCTCTACAACTTGTTCCCATAGAAAGTGATACTTGATTGGAATGTTCTTCGTCTTGGATTGCATCATTGGGTTCTTTGAGATATTGATGGTGCTTATATTATCACAATAGATTGGAATGGGCTCATCATACTCAACTTGTATATCTATCATAGTTTGTTTCATCCATAGAACATGTGTACAACATGTTGTTGTTGCAATATACTCTGCTTCAGCTGTAGATAATGATATTGATGATTGTTTCTTACTTAGCCAAGATACCAAACACTCACCCAAGTAGAACACTGCTCCACTGATGCTTTGTCAGCCATCAATACAACCTTCCCAATCTGCATTTGTGTAGGAAATAAGTGATAAATCCTTTCCTTTTGGATACCATAATCCAAACTCTTTTGTACCCTTGAGATATTTGAATATCCTCTTTACTGCTAGAACATGTGATTACTTTGATGTTGCTTGAAATATTGCCACCTGTCCAATTTCATGCATTACATCTGGTCTGGATGTTGTCACATAAAGTAAGATTACAATCATTGACTTGTATTTTCTCTAATCTGTAGACTTTGAATCATCATTTTTACTTAAATTGCAACTGGTTTGCATAACAGTACCGACGGGTTTGCAATATTTCATTGCGAAACTCTTAAGCATTTCTCTGATATACTTGGTTTGAGAAATAAAAGTTCCTTGGTTTCTTTGACATATCTAAAGACCCATAAAGAAGGATAGTTCTCCAAGTAATGAAATTTCAAATTCATTCTGCATATCCTTTGCAAATTTCTGGCTCAACCTGTCATCATCACTTCCAAAAATAATATCATCGACATGGACTTCAATTATTAAAATACTATCTTGAGTTACCTTGATGTAGAGGTTGTTGTCTGCATTTCCTTTCATAATCCCTTGTTGTTGTACGTTTTGTCTAGTCTGGCATACCATGCTCTGGGGGCCTGTTTGAGACCATACAAGGCCCTCTTTAATTTGCAAACATAATATTCATTTTTTGATAACTAAAATCCTTCTGGTTGCTCAATGTAGGCCTTTTCTTCTAGTTCTCCATTCAGAAAAGTTGATTTCATGTCCATCTGATACACTTTAATATTCTTTGAACATGCATAAGCTAGTATCAATCTGATTGCTTCCATTCTAGAAACTGGTGAAAATGTCTCTTCAAAGTTGATACCTTCAACCTGTGTGTATCCTTTGCATACCAATATAGCTTTATTTCTGGTAATCTATCCATATTCATTCAATTTGTTTCTGAAGACCCATTTTGTGCCGATCACATTCTTGTACCTTGGTCTTGGAACCAATTCCTAAGTTTCATTATTCTCTATCTAATCCAATTCATCATCCATGGAATTTATCCATAATTCATCCTTGTTGGATTCTTCAAAATTGTTTGGTTCAATTAAAGATAAGAGTGCTAGGTGTAGTTGTTTTGGTGAACGGATTCTTATTCTAGTCCCAACTCCTGCATCTTTGTTCCCGATAATCCGATCTGACGAATGATTCTTTTGTATTCGTTTGCTAGGTGTCTTTGGAGGTACTTGTTTTTATTTATCTTCTACTTCTATTTGATCTTCTTCATCTTCCCCTTCTGCTACTTCTTCATCCTTTGCTTCTTCTTCGAAACCCGTTCCACTGAATATTTTTCATTTTCCTTTAATTTTCATCCACCTGTCCTATCTCATCAACCATTACATTGATGCTTTCCACAACTTTTTTTATCCTTATATTGTAACATTTGTATTTTTTCCTTGTACTTGAGTAACCAACAAGTATGCCTTTGTCTACATGAGAATCAAACGTTCCCATTCTACCATCTTCTCTTTTGATGTAGCATTTGCTTCCAAAGACACTTGAGTGCTTCACATTTTCTAGTCTTCCTTTCCATAACTCATAAGGCATTTTGTCACTTTTGTTATTGAGCATTACTTTGTTTTGAATACGAGCTATTGTACGCACTGAATGTGTCCAAAAAACATCTGTCAACTTGGAATCCACTAACATTGTTTGAGCCATTTCTTGTACTATTGTTTTCTTTCTTTCAACGAACCCATTCTATTGAGGTGTTCTAGCAACGGATAATTGCCTTTTTATACCATGCTTGCTGAAGAAATCCATAAATTCCTTTGAAGTAAACTCTCCTCCATTATCATATCTCAAGCATTTACTTTTTGAATCGATTTCATTTTCAACTATTTCCTTGTATACCTTGAAGTTTTCAAATGCTTTTGACTTATTCCCAAGAAAAAAAACTGAAGTCATTCTTGTATAATCATCAACCAATAACATAAAGTATTTCTCACCTTTTAAACCATTTGATCTAGTTGGTCCAACTAGATCAGTATGCACAATTTCTAGTGGTCTTGTCATTGAGTATTCCTTTTATTTGAACCTAGTCTTTGTTTTCTTTCCTTGTTGACAATGCTTGCATAAAGTGTTAGTTGGCTTCGTGATCTGGGGCATTTCTCTGACTACTTCCTTTTTGCTAACTTTGATAAGGTTATTGAAGTTTATGTGACCCATTATTCTGTGCCATATACAAACTTCATCTTCCTTACCTAGACAACACTTTTCATTTCCAATTTCACTTAATACATATATGTTGCTTGAATTTCTTACAGTTGTTGCAACCAATTTTCCTTAACCTTCTTTTCTTATCTCGCATTTATGTGAATCAAACATAATTTTGTGACTTTGGTCACACATTTGACTTCCACTTAGAAGATTATGTTTCATATCTTCCACTAGTATAACATTTTATGCCTTGGTATCCTTGTTTCCAATTCTGATTGTGCCCTTTCCAATGATTCTAGTTAAGTCATCGTTTCCAAAGGATATTGCTCCATCTCTTTCCTTTCTCAATGTTAGAAAATTGTCTTCATCACCTATCATGTGCTTTGAGCAACCACTGTCAACATAATGACCACATTTATTATGCTTAGCCTGTAGAGCGAGTGTGCATTCTTCATTGTTATATTGATTATACTTTTGTTATCCATGTTCTCTTATGGGGCTCTTTTCTGTGACTGTTATTATTCTGTTGTGATTATGTAGGAGGGAATGTCATTCTACAATATTTGTCCATGTGTCCAAAGTTGTTCCACCTATAGCATTCCACTTCATTGCTCAATGATTCAAACTTGTTGTAGCTTCTTCTTTGTGTTTCACTAGGAATTCTTGGATAGCCATTTTTTGCATGACTTTCAAAGTTGTTTCTATTTCTTCTATTAGCTCTGCAATTTACAACTTTGTGTACAAAATTATTGCATGCATAACATAAACCAAAAAATATAGTTTGATACCTGGGAGTTGAAGATATTATGAAAGGATTTACTCTTTTGAATCCTTCTTCTTCCTGAGGCCTGTTTGTTTCTGACCATCGTTGATTCTGAAATCTGAATCTTCTCGGTGTAGGAGTGTTCCAGTGATCTTCCTTGTAGAACTTCATATCCCCTGTGATTGTTTATGCATAGATTTTTGGATATATTTCTTTCTCTTTCATTTTGGATCTCGATCCCTTTTCTATTTGATTGTATCCAAGTCTGAACTTATCATGATTAGGGCTTTGACTATTGATAATGTTATCCAAAACTTTTGAGTTGTTTTGCATATTTGTCTTTTGAAGATACTTTCTCAATGTGACAATCTCTGCTTCCAAATTTTCAATGATCATGTCTCTTTCTTATAACTATTTTTTGAGTGCTTATTCAATTCTTTTATCTTCTTCTATTTGAAACTTCAATTTCATGATCATCTTCTCTAGTTCTTGAGTGTCTTCTTTCTTGTCTAGTTATGCTTGGAGATTTTTGTTTTTCTTCTTTTCTCTTTTTATAACTTCTATAACACTCAACAGTTCTTCTCAATAGTCAACTTCTACCTCTTCATATTCTTCTTCGGTGTCTTATTTATCAGAATCTTATATTTCCATGAACACAACTCTTTCTATCTCACCTTTAGTGACTTCATCTTCGTATGATGAGCAGTTGTCTTCTTTGGTGCATAAAATTTTCTTGAAGACTTTTTGGCACAAATTCCTTGTGCAATGTCTGCTCTAGAGGTTCTCCAAAGTTTCCCCTCACAAAGAAAATTGTTGTTGTATTCCTTGGGAGAAGAAGAGCCTAGTAACTCAGGAATGATAATTTTCCATCCGACTAACCTTAAACCTCGTCTTCCTCACCATGTCACCTTTCAGATAGTAGTGGCGCACACCACGAAATCGTTGACATGAAACATTTTTTGTACAGTGGTTGATGAGGGTTCCTTGACTTGCGTGATGTCATTGGCATGTTGGAGGGCCATTGGTTAGTCTGAGTTGTATATATCACCTACCTTGCTTACAGATTTTTACAGTCAATTCAGACCACACGGTATAATTCCCTCTTTTCCTATGTATTTGGAGGGTAAAATTGTGTGTGTCGAGGTAGAAGTAGTCGATGTGCCTCTTTACTACAATATTTGTTTAGCACAAAGTTGGAATTATGCAATGGACATGGTCGTAGCCACTGTTTTTTGGGTCTTATGCTTCCCGCAACTGGATTATAACAATCAACCAATTATCCTTCTCCCATATTAACCCTTCATTGGGGGCATCAACAGTCCTGATGATTGAAAACCCACATCCAGGCACTTTCAACTTAGGTGCCAGATTTATTATGTCATTGATGATAAATTTTTATTACCCACCACCCTCCAATGATGTAAGGTTTATTTCGATCATCCCCACCCAATCGAAGGCTGCAATTGTTTAAGTGTCGTATTTTAAAACAAGCTACTTTCACAACCCGTGGAATTTACCTTCCCCATTAGCTTTGATGGAAGGGGTAGGGCACCTTGGCATGGCCAAGCCATTATCTATTGCTGAGGTTACTACAATGTTGTTTAGCAAGCCCCAACAAACCTTGATCTGGCTCCCCCACAGGAGCTAGATCCAGTTCTCAAGCCTATTTGGGATCAAGACTCTCTCACCGCTTAGGACCCTTTTGTTAATATTATGGTAGCTGCGGGAGGTATTTACCTCCACGTGTAAACCTAACGAGCATAGAAGACTCCGGAAAGCAAGAGAAAACCCTAATGAGTTGGCTAATAACCCTAGAAGTCTTGTTGGCTCAAGAAGATAATTTATATTAGGTTATTAGCCTCCAAGAGAAGAAGTCAGCCAATAATAATAATAATATACTGAACAGACATGTACCCAGAAGGATAAGTTGGCCCCAGCAAATCTGGCAGAACCACTTTAAATACAGGGCGACAGTTCTCATTTGACACATCTCAGAATTGCAGAGAGCAACTGGTGCACACTGCAGTTCCTAGTTTGGTGCACATGTGTGGAGGAGAGCTGCAGGTGCAACTGCTATAGCAACCAGTTTCAATGTTGACTTGGACTGTCTCTTGGCTAGGGTTTGGACTATCTGATTAGCTATTGTTGGTGCACTATCCTTGGAGTAAGATGCGCTACACTTCATTTGGCTATCTAGCCTAGAGTTTTCTTTCAGAGTAATTCTCAGTCAAGGTTAAGGTGCTCGGAGGGTGGCTTCGGCCTATGGTTGGGTAACAAGGGTTTTGTCAATGGTAAAATGAGCACACCATCTTCTATATTCTAACAGGTTATGGGCCCACTCCTCCTTCATTTAGTCTAAATGCTGGAAGGAAACATAGTCACTAGGATATTGAGCTCGTTGAGGAACTACTGCTAGGGTTACTAGCAGAAGCAATTTCCAAGACACTGCCACTAGGGTTACTAGCGGGAGAAGTTGCAGAAACCCTAAACCTCTTGGTGAGGCACCTTAAATGAATGGATTCACCTAATCTCTGGATATATCAGTGCGCTCTAGCCTAGCGCATCTCCTGATACTCTCAGCAAGCCAAGATGTGAAGTTTGAATTTCTGGTCAAATCTAGGGTTTGACCAAGTCAAGCAGCCATGACTAACTCTATGAAGTCTGAGAACAAGTTAGATGAAGCCTCTAACTTCAGAGCATGGAAGACAAGGATTGAAATCATCCTTGCTAAGAATAAAGTGTTGGATATTGTGAAAGGAAAGATCGTGAAGCCAGAGTTTGAAGAAGGAAAAGAGAAGGAACAACAGAACGTTGCAGCTATGGAGAAGTTCAAATATGTTGACATCAATGCCATGAGTATCATAGTGGATTATATAAAAGACCACTTGATACCCTACATCTCCCATCTTGACTCATCGAAGAAGATGTATGATGCCCTAACAAATCTCTTCTCAGTCAGAAACATTGGACAAGTTATGAGTATGAAGAATCAGCTCTGTGACATGAAGATGAATGATGATGACAGCATAACATCATACTTTGTAAGGATATCCCAGTTAAGAGATCAAATACAATCTATTGAAAAGATCACTTCAGAGAAGGAATTGGTGAAAATAGTACTCAATGGTCTTCCCAAGATGTGGGATGCATTTGCCGCAATCATGAACACAAGGAAGGAGTATCCGACATTTGAAGAACTTTGGACTTGTTGTGCTCAAGAAGAATCAAGGATCAATGCAAAAGAGAAACCCCAAAGGAAGTACGATGATCAATCCCTCACAACAAGATTCAATAACTTTAGGAACAAAAGGAAGTTTGACTCAAGGAGGAAGCCAAATCAAGAGAAAAACATTTTAGAAGTAAAATTCTTCAACTGTCGAAAGTATGGTCACTGCATGAATCATTGTCCCGAGATAAAGAAAAGGAAGGAGAAACACGAAGCATCAATTGTCGAAGAAAAGGAACCTACAAAGAATACTAAGCAGGATGGAAGAGACTTCTTCTTCTAAAAAGGTAACAACACTCTTCTTATTTCTTGTACATATCTTGTTTGCATCGTCTTTGTACATATCTTGTATATCTATCTCTTGGAAGATAATATGTTTCAAGAAGAATTGTACCTATGGAAGAACAAAAATATAAGAATGGATATCATTAGATAAATACACATGAAAGGATGAAATACAAATCATGTGGAAGATATTGCAAGATAAGCCGAATCAATCATGAAGAGACTTAGAAGAAGCAAAGACAGAAAGAAGTTAGCAATCGAGAGGAAATTGGAAAAATACTTATGACATTTTGTAGAAGACAACAAGACGGAAGCGTGGACTCTGTTAGACAAGAGAGAAAATTATATATTGCAGAAGACAATAAGGATGTAGATGGAAGTGTGGACTCTGTTAGAAAAGAGAGAAAATTATATATTACAGAAGACAATAAGGATGCATATGGAAGCGCGGACTCTGTTAGACAAGAGAGCAAATTATATATTGCAGAAGAAAACAAGGATGCAGATGGAAGCATGGACTCTGTTAGATGGAGGGAGCCGATTATATGCACTCTTACATGAATCAAGGGTTAGGAGGGAGCTGATCCTATGATCCATTGAAGATGATGAAGAATATATCCATGGTAGTAACCATGAAAGATAGTATGTGTTCAGTTCAAGAAGTCTTCCTCGAAGAGAAGTCTTAAAGTATCCCTGGTTGTCCATCTAGATCAGTGATCCTATGATGAAAGGAAGAAGTGGAATCTCTAGGGCATGGAATCTATAAGAAACTCCATGGACCCAAGAGCTAAAGAAAAACATGAAGAAGAACATGAAGATTCCAAGAAAGAAAGAGAAACCAGAACAACCAGTCATTATATCAAGAATCACAAGATTACCAACCTGATATGAACTCACTAAAAGAAATCAAGCAGAAGAACTGAAAGTTGTGATAAAGAACAAATGTATGGAAGACTTATGAATGAAAGCATTGCGAGACCTAGAACTAGAGCTTCTCCCAGATGGAGGGAGAAGACTATGATGATTACTTGTTCCAGTAAACTAGACTTATCTCTACATGAGTCATTATATCATCCACAACATCCATGAGTTGGAGTTCTACATCAGATGAATACAAAGAATGGTCTCCAGAGAAATTGAACAAAGAGCATATGAAGAGCAATCTCAAGACTTTGAGGCATACCAGAAAGAGACCCTTGTATGTAGATAGAAGAAGATAACTTGGTGGAAGAACCTCCAGTGCACAGCAGAAGCGTGGTGAAGATTCCCTATAACATCAAGACGATTACTCAGTAAATCAGATCTCATGATGACAGGAGAAGTGCCACATGGATATATTCTAGTTTTCAAACAATGATATACTCTATTGTTCAGATCTACATGAAGCCTTCACAGTGTTCCAGACTAAAGTACATTTGAAATCAAGAATTATATTATCCATGATGAAGTCCAGAAAGGAGAAAATGGTTCTCCAATAAATAACTCCACAGATGAGCAGATAAGCAGACATTTTGGTAAAGCTTCTATCCAATATGAAAGGGTTTGCATACTCAAGATGGAGCTCATGGAAACAAATTCCTTATTGAAAAAGGAAGAAATGACTCCCAAGTTGGGAGGGAGCACTGAAAATATTATTGAAGACATTCATTGAAAAATAGTCCATCTTGGACAGATGCTTTCCTGTTCGGAAAGTGGATTGAGATTTCTGACGGATAGTCACTTCCCATTGTGGTTAACATGGGAAGTATTCTGATTGTTGATGTATCATAGACAACGACTTCCCAATGTGGTTAACATGGGGAGTGGTCTAGGGAAGTCTCTCTTCTTGAGGGTTACTCAAGAAGACTGGCCCGCCTTGCCAGACAACGATTTCTCTTTTTTGTTAACATGAGGAATGGTCTGTTTTGGAGGTTGATACAGAACAACATTTTCCTCTTGTGGTTAACAAAGGAAATGGACTGGACAGTCATTCCTTGGGGTTTATACATTCTCTCCAGGGTGCACTTTGATTAGTGTAGGAAGAATGGCTCAGGGTGGGGAATGGTCCAGGCTCAACAATCAGGGATAGACATTCCTTAGGGTTTATACATTCTCTCCAGGGTGCACTTTGATTAGTGTAGGAGGAATGGCCCAGAGTGGGGAATGGTCCAGGCTCAACATTCCTTAGGGTTATACATTCTCTCTAGGGTGCACATTGATTAGTGTAGGAAGAATGGCCCAGGGTGGGGAATGGTCTAGGTTCAGAAGATGGGAAAATTATTCTTCCTTGCTTGAGAAGAATAGTCCAAATATCTCATTGTTCTACTCTGAGGGAAGATATTCTTTCATAGCTCACAGATGTGAGTGAAATATTGGCCCAAATGATTCAATTTATATCATAACATTTTTTATGTGCAGGTTGTTATCAGATGTTTGTTATGAAGACTGTATGACAGTAGATGAAGACTACTGT
>JASDQU010313154.1:0-13502 GCA_032191745.1 Picea mariana | reverse complement strand
ATAAGGCAACGACATGTCTTTTATTTCATAGAGTAGAATGCCTTAGGATTTATGATTGGTTTTGCTTATCGTTTTGTAAATGAATTGGATGATTAAAGCGTTAGCGGACCCTTTTTTTCATAGTCCTTGGCTGATTGTCGTGATTGCGCCTTCGGGTGTTGAGAGACCATGCATTGGTATCTATGCGTCCTCTAAATTTCCACCACTGCAGTATTCTTACCTTGATATCATTTTACCTTGTGATTCGGCAATAATGGCTGCTATGAGGACAGATTTAAGGTTGACATGTTTGTTTAATTCTCGTTTAGGGTGTGAGAGGTCCCGAGTTAAATTCTAGAGAGAATGCCCTTATCTCTTCCACCGTTCTGTTGTTCATGTCAGTAAAATTTATTGTCTCGGACTGTGGATGATTGGTTTATCTCGCTGAAGGATATTATCGTCTCTTGTCTGTAATTTTAACCCCATGATGAATTCATCTCTGCGATTGTGACCTTGGTTGCGTTTTACCTCTCAGCAGCGTTTAACTCCACCCTTTAAAATTTGGGGATGTTATCAACTCAACCTCTGAACTCAGCGATGCACCAAGAATGTCACGAACTCTGCCAGATTAGTTAGGATAAACTCAGCTTGTTTCCTTGTCTTTTAAACTCTGCAAAAAGAAAAAGAAAAAAGAAAAAAAAGGGAAAAAGAGTATTTTCTGAAGAAATTCCATCTCAACGATTTGAATGGCGCCCCAACAGTTGGCAATCCATTCTGGAATTTCATTTGAAAATTGTTCCTGTAAATTGTATCTGGGCATTTCGTTTTTTATTTATTTATATGGTTCAGTGTTATCATTTCTGGAAAAAATTGTTGTGGGTTTATGGTTATTGTAATTTGGTCCTTGGTGAATTCGTTTTTCTTGCATGTCGTGGATTGTTGGCGATAGGTTCTGTGTGTTTGTGGTTACACAACTCACGATTTTGTGGAGGAACCCACACAATTTTCATCTACATGTATCTGCATTTTGTGATGTGTCTTCTGTGTGAGTTGTGGAGGATACCCACGGTTTTTCAACCTTAACCTCTGCCTTTTGTGTTAGCATTTTGCTGAGCTTTTGGTGCATTTTTTTTTCTGCGTTTTTGTTGTATTTCTCTGCAATCTTTGTGTTATAACTCGCTAGAGGATACCCCCGCGGATTCACACACTTGAACTCTGCAAACTGATTGTTGTTTGTATTCTCGGCGAGGGGGAGGATACCCACGCGTTTCAACCACAAATTATCTGCGTTTTTGTTGTTAATCTCTGTGTATGGTGTTATAAATTCCTTGCGATTTGGCTGTATGAATTTTCGCCTCTGCATACCTCTCGATTCGCGCCTGTGTCACTGCCGGATGCACCCTCCCTCTGCGACTGTAGTAACCCTCCTCTGCTGCGAAACCACATTGACAACGCTCCAACACCTCACCATCTTGGGATTCTGGTTTTCTGAACTTGCCGAGCGAGATAGTAGCATAACAGTTGGCTGCCCAATCGACTCCGTGATTTCTGGCATGCGTTCTTCGCCCTTCTATTCTGGCATGCTCTCTCTCCACGGTTAGCTTTGTTGTCGTTTTTCTTTCTATTATTCCTTTAAAGGGGCAAGGTGGATGGGCCGCTAAATTTTAAATGCTTTATCGATTATGGAATGATAATGTCATGCATGATAATATTAATGCTAGTAAGTATGGTAGCTCTAATTTTAAATGCTTTATCATTTATGGAATGTTAATGTCATTGGATGTTAATATTAATGCTAGTAATTATGGTGACTCAAATTTTAAATCCTTATTGTTATGGAATGTTAAAGTAGTGTAATGTTTATGTTAATGCTAATGTTCATAGTAATGTTAATGATTATGTGGTCATCGTTTTATGGTATTGATAAAGTAATTGTTATAGATAACATATAAGGGGTAAGGTGATTGTCCTTTTATTTAGTTGTCATAATATAAATGTAATGCGGTTTTTATTTTATGTAATGATGTTGAAAGTTTATTATCCTTGATAACAGATAAAATGTAATGTCTTGAACAAGTACAACAAGTCATTATGATTTAGTAAATGAGGATGTGCGATTAAATGAATTACCTTATCTTAAGGTTGTCCTTGGTAACTCGCCGACTAATGGAAATCATATGGAGTGATTGATCCTTCCTTAAATGCCTTTTTGAGTCGTAGTAATTGCCGAGTCTTAAAATAGTGGTTGGTCGTTGTCCGTGTCCTTCTAACTTGCACCTTCTGTAGAGGACATGGTTGTTCTTTTGATTATTGTTGTACTTGTTGGTAATCGTTTAGTTGCTTGGTCTGCTTGTGTTGGATGGGATGTAGACACCTCCATGTTCCTTAGAACACTCGCCAACCTTGAGACCTTAAATGGTTAAAATCGATGAGAACCTGGGCTTGAGCGTTGCTTATGTGTCTTGGAGTTCCTAACCATTGCAGAGTAGGATGGGCAGGTAGTCAGTCTTACTTATTGTCGATTGATCATCGTTAAATGCATACAATTACTTGTTGTGCATCTTATGTCGTCTTGTTGTGTTCGTCATGGGTTGCGTCTTATTCGTCGTCGGGTGGCGACGCAGAGTCGAATGTGTTTGTTTCTCTTGTACACACATGCACACACTTTTAAAAACAAAAAAAAAATGCACTTGTTACAAGAGGTTGTCGTCGTAACGAGCAGGAATGTTACACCTTCAGCTTTAATAAGTAGAATGTTTTTGAATAGAGTTAGAGCTTCTTATTCATTATTTATAGCAATCCCAATTCTTGATGTATATTTTATTTTTTGAGAAATTTTTTAATTGCACTAAGAGGCGCTCTACAACTCAATATGAAAGAGATGTTCATGTAACATAACACATTAAAATAATAAGAATAAATAAAAAATTAATAATAAAACTACAACTCAATATGGGAGAGATGGGAGAGGTGTTCATATTAAATAATAATAAAAAATAAAAAACTAATAATAAAAAAATTATGTAGTCTTCATATTATATATATATATATATATATATATATATATATATATATAAGCTTTGATCAAATTTCTTTAGGTGTAAATCTTTTTAAGAGTGTAAAACTTGAAGAAAGGTTAAAAGTTTTTAAGAGTAATCCCTCTCAACACTTGATAGATTCGAAGTTAAATAAATTTAGGCTAATATATACCAAATCCATTAATATTTGAGTTAAAATAAATGAATATCAATTTATTAAAAAAATTATTGTAATGTTAATGATATCAAATTTTTTATATGCAAGGTTTTTTAAAAGTATCTTAGTGAAATTAAGATATGTATTTATTATAAAATGGTATATGATAATACGATATGATTTAAATTAAAAAAAAAAAAATTATTTTGATTGATTTAATATATTTTATATTTTTTTATTTAAATTTTGATCAAATTAAACACTTTTAATATATTAAATCTATAAATAAACCATACTTCAAATAAAACTATAATTTCTATTAAAATTGTATCGAAATCTATTAAAAATATATTTTTTTGTCAATCTATTTTTTTTGAGTCAATCTTTATCCTAGAGTATGAAGACGTTACCATACCATCCAATGAAATCTACTCTTAAAATCTACCATTGCCAAGTTTTAGAAATATTTTGTTTGAAAGTGCTGTCACAAACACACTTTGGGAAAACATGGTAATATATAGTTTTTTAAATTTGGATATCATAATTAATAGGTATGTATTTTAAAATTTGTTTTTAATTTTTTTAAATTAATTAAATTAAATTTATATATCATAATTACATTATATATAGTTTGAGTAGGTTTAATGGTTAAGAACAGGTGTTTTTTTTAAAGAGGTTACAAGTTCAAATTCAGAGGGGGGTAGGGTATGTATATTTTTTTAGACTTTACTAGTCAAATTGCTGCACGGATTTATTTCCTCCTAAAAAATCATAAGTTCAAATCCAGAGGGGATGAGATATGCATATCTATTTCCTCCTAAGAGATCATAAGTTCAAATCTAAAGGGGGTGGGATATACATATCTTAGTAGAGTTTAGCAATCGTTTAGTGGAAAAGACCCAATATTCCATAAACATGAGATCTCATACACTATTTTAATATTTAACTTTAAGAAGACCTTAAAATTAGATTATTATTATTAATGATTTAAATCATACTTATTTGAATTAATAATGCTCATAAATTAATTATTTATAAAAGATTTCACAATTTTTTTTTTAATGAAAGGAGGTGCTCTTGTGCTTAATTGGTTCACTTTGTGAACTCATACCAATAAAAAAAAAGTGGTAGGTGCTCCATTAATGGGAGACATATTATTTAAAAATTTCAAATGAAATTAATGATTGAAGGTTTATTTGAATATTTACTTATTTATTTAATATTGAAATGAGAGGATTTTAATATTTAATTAATATAATGGAAATTGTTTTAATGAGATATGTTGAAATGAGAAGATTTTAAAATGAAATTAATGTTTGAAAGTTTATTTGAATATTTATTTATTTAATTAGTTAATTGAAATGAGAAAAATTTAATATTTATTAATTTAATTAAAATTAATGTCTGAAAGTTATGATTATTTGAAAATTTATTTATTTATTTTGAAGGTGATAAAGTTTATCATAATTGAGTTTTAATTAATAGTTTTTTTTTTTTTAAATAAAAAAGGAGTAGTACATGCAATATTAGATTATCTCAAAATTTTGACAAAATACATAGAGTCATGACTACAGTCACCAAAAATGCTGTCGGTAACCGAAAACTAGCATAAGTGGGAGGCAACTAACAGTTATACAGTAATACATTAAGAAAAGAGACATTTGTCTTGCCCGAAGGAAACCAGGACAGATGCCAGTGGTCCAGATAAACCTAAAACAATTACACAGTAAAACTAAAAACCTGGAAAACAGAAGAACCTAGGCACCCGGTGACGTGTCGCTTCCTCCAGTTTGCCAAGTCCTCGCCAGAATGGCAAAAGTCTGTGTGCACAGGGGGCACTTTCGCTGAGCTGGAGCCTCGGAGAACGCATCGAGGAGCAGATCCATGCGCTGGCCCATGAGGATGGCCCTGTGTTCCAAGTCCGACATGTGGCTACGGAGCTTGAACACCAAGGCCAGGTGCTCATCACTAAGGAGAGGACCATGCGTTCCGCCACCCAAGTCACTAGGAGGAGTAGTCTTCAGTTCCACAACTTCGCCAATGCCAACCGCAAGCTTCCTCTGCACCACTACCGTCTCTGCGTTCACCATCTTCTCAGCACCTATAGCTTGCAGGTCACCCGTCCATGGGATTTCTTCAACCACGCAGCCAAGGAGGTCGTCTTCCTTAGTCGCGATGCACTTGGTGCCCTGCCTATTGAACGTCTCCATGGTGCTTGGCTTCTCGTCGCACGACAAGTCCCCAATCGACAGGTCCTCCTCCATGACGCAAATTGGAAACAGATCCGCGGTCTCGGTCTCCTTCTCTGCCCTGCTGCAGCCAGCTCCCTGTTCAGCGATGGTGTCGAGCAACACCCTCCTTTCAACCCGAGCCTTCTTCCTGATAATGGAATACACCAAAGCCAGAGCACGTTCAAGTTCTTCCTCCCGGCGCCTCTGCGCTTTGTGTGCGTCCCAAGCTGAACCCTGTCGAGGCTTTCCTCGCTTCCTGACCATTGTACCCAAGCAAATGCCAACCAAATGCAGAGCTGAATTAGAAAATATCCAGGTCGAGAGCGGCTGCGAGTGCTGGGCGCAGGCAAGTCGACTCTGTCGAGACACACAAAGGAGCCACCAGCCCTGGGAAATCTTCTCAGAGTGCAGAGAGAAGGCGGTAAATAACCATGGCATAGCCGCACCAGGAGCCTTCCTTCGTTGCTCGGGCTCAAAAGAAAAACCATAACCAAACTGCAGAAGCCTCAGTCCATCCATATCCGCGATGAATCCGTGTGCACAGGGGGGATTAATGGTTGCGCGAGGGAGGAGTACCTCCGTCGCATGTCCTCTGCTATGGTCGTCCACCATCGTTAATGCGGATGTGTGGGTGGCGACCATCAGCCATTAAACCAGAGCTGAGTGCGAGTCCGAGTGTCACCTCCTCTATGCTGCGTGTCACCCCATCCGGGGGAATTTTAATTAATAGTTAGGATAATTATCACTAGTTGTTATTTATGAATGTGGATTCGTTATTCAAAAAAAAATCATGTCATTTAAAATGAGTTAATAGTGATTTATAAAAGGATAAATTTACACTCTTATGAAATGTCTCTGAATCTTAAATCATTAACATGTTTTTTTTTATATTCAAGAAAAACAAATTTTTAATTAATCAAAAACAATTCTAAATCTTATTCTAAAATTAATTTTAAACTATACATGTTATTTTATTTTATTTTAAATTATATATATATAGTCAGAAGTGTCATAATATAGTTTTGCTTCCTATCATAGAAGAAATTCACATAATATTGACCTCCTTTGAATCTGTCTCTCTACGACATGGATACACGGAATACAATTAGCGGATGCTATGTCTAAAGAAAACTTGCAGCTCGATATGGGGAAGTGGATAATATGAGAGAAAAACCGTGGAGATAACTATGAGTTCTATGGCCGCCCTTTTATTGATCCCCTTCATCATAAGTTTTGGCATGACTCATTAAATCATATATAATTTAAAAAATTATATATATATTTTTTAATTAATAAAATTTCCCGTCTCTTTATCAACTCAATGGAAAACACCTTATCTTAATATGGACCTTTGGAAAATTGCATGCCTCAGCATCATGTCCGTGTGAACTCTAATAAAGTTGCATTATTATTAGATGGCCTTTGGAGATATAAATTTCTTCATAATCCATTTGTTGTAAATTATTTTGGGATATCAAGATCAAATCAATGCATGTAAAATTTACACTACATAACATAAATATTTGTGATATTTAAATGAGAAAATGTAAAATGTGTTTTTTCTATCAAATTGGGATGAGGTTATTGTGGACCATATAATAAGAAGAGGTGACAAAAATAGAAGTAGGGAATGGTGGTGCACATTTGTAACATTTCCATTTTCAAACCCCAAATTAGCAATGTGTATTGTAAATGTAGTATGTGGTTGAGAGACAAGTGATGTATATTGTAAATGTGATGTATGGTTAAGAGTCAATATGTAAACGATGTAAATTGAAATGTAATGAATGAAATGTATTGTCATTTGTAGATGGACAGAGACAAAGATTGGGGGCTAAGTATCCACAAGAGAGGGAAGGGGTCAAAGGGGGAGAATTACCCATGTCTGTTAAACCAAAACCCATTTCTCATTTCCTTCAAAATTATCCTTACCATGAACCTTTCGTTAGTTGTTGAGTGTTCTAGAGCTCGATCATTGAATTCATGTAAGAGGGTTGGTGTGAGAGTCACTTCCCATAGTTATTGAGAGCATGGGGACTGAGTAAAATTAGCTTGGGGAAGAGTGAAAGTCAAGCAAGAAAGAGAAAGAGAGGAAATTTGTATGTGTAGGAGACCAGAATTATGCATTCATTTTTGCATAGCTTTTTTTTTTACATGGAGTTTTCTAGCTAGTGATAGAGTTCTGAGTGTGGGAGCTTGTAGGCATATGTTGTGGACAAGTTTTCCAACTACTTGGAGCTATAATTTCATGGAGAAAGAGGTTGTGTTCCTAAGAACAACGAGTTGTTCGAAATTCATCAAAGAAGCATGTGTTTTGGTTGTTGGGCGAATTTTTGTTTCAGTTGTGGAATTCATGAAGTCCCATAAAGTAGAATTCATGTCCAACATGTGTTGGAAGCCCTAGAGGGGAGTGGAAAGACCTTAGGGACTGTGAGAAATCAAGGGGGATTCCATCCCTTGGGTTGTGAAGGTTGAGGGGAAGTGTGTTGGTGGACTGGAATTAGCTGAGATTTTAACTGCTGAAAAGGGGGACCTTAGCCAGCTTTAGGGACCTTCGTCTCTTGTGGATTCATAACCCCAACTTGGGGGTGTTGTTGCTATAGGGGCAGACCCAGGGTTCAACTCCAAGAGCGCACCAACAAGCCCTAATTACTGGCCCTTTCGGAAACACCTGCGAAACAGATGCAGTCTCACCCGAAGTAGCTATGGGGGGTTTGCAGGACAGAGATGTCTACAACCAAGGGGAATATCAAGTGGATCTAATACTAGAACATTAAAACATGCATATATCACTTATCAGTTTAGATCTACTCCACACAACTATCTATCAGGTCTAACACAGTAATGCAATAATAGTATATCAAAGGGCAAAGAACATAGCATCAATCACACACTACACAAGGTATACATGGTTCACCCTCTCTCTAGGGCTACATCCATAGAATTGTGCTTTATAATATATTAAGATGAAGCATACAATTCTTGTCTGCGCTCTCAGCTAGCAAATCTTCTCTCTTCTCCTCGCTATCTCTCCCCTCCCTGCACACCCAGCTGCAGTGTTGATCTTCGCACCCAGCTGAAGATCTTACAATACCAGAAGGATCTTGCACTTAACACTTCTCTCTCACACACAATAATCGCTCATACCAATAACAAAAACTAGAATGAACCCTCTTCCCTCATCTAGGTTCTTATTTATACATTACAATCACTCAGTGACAACCTTAGGTCAAAACCTAGGTGTCAAAACCCTAGATACCAAAACCCTAGGTGTCTAAAACCCTAGGTCAACTTGACCAACATTTTCATGGCTTTGCCAACCTGTCTTTCCTTCCTTCTCACGTGGTGCTCCAAAGCATGCAACGATGGCCTTTTCCTCTTGCTGAGTTGTTCACGATCCTTCTTTCTTGCTGATATGTCCTCCTCGATCTCCTCATCCAATGGCTTGCTTTCTCTTACTTCGCTCCATCTTTTCTTCTCTTTTTCTCACTTCAACCCAGTAACAGTCATTGTGTCTTCCATGCAGTTCACATTTTTTGTTTTCTACTTTAACCTCGCCTACTTCTATCACCAAGGGCCAATAGGCCCTCAACACTCACCTGTGACTCGTCTCGAGGCACTTCAGATATGAACTTTCTATTTTACTTCGACTTCAGACTGCACAGTGCTACCTTTGCTTTCTGCTCTATGCCTCCTCTCCTTCCTTGTGGAGATTGTATTTTCTGTGTCTAATACCCAGTTTCAACTACACCTGGTACCTAGACCCTTTTCCTCATGCTTTTACTGAGAGCTGTGAGGTAGTTGGTTTTCATGATACAATTTCAACCGGCTCCCATTCACTAATCCTTCCTTCCATTCTCCCTTCAAAGTATTCAACTGCGCAACTCCTCCTTTTGTAACATAGGAAACCTCATATGGCCCGAGCCAATGGGTTCTAAACTTTCCTAAAAGCTTCATGAATTTACTGTCATATACCAATACTAGATCATCTTGCTTAAATGCCTTCTTCTTAATGTGTCTGTCATGGTAGGTCTTCTCTCTTTCCTTCTGTATCTACTGATGGAATTCTGCAATAAATATGTCTTCTTCTAGTTCGACCAACTATGAAATCCTTTCTTGAACATCGCTAGTGTCATCCATATTTGTAAAGGAAACAATTCTTAATCTTGGTACCAAATATTCCATTGGGACAATGACTTCGAGACCATACACCAACTTAAAAGGGGTCTTCATTTCTTAGCTTCTTGCAAGTGGTTCTATAGGCCCATAGTACTACTGGTACTCTTAAATCCCATTCATCTCTATTAACATTGCAAATATTCGTTAGTGCTATCTCCAAGATTTCGTTAAATGCTTCAACTATCCCATTTGCTTGTGGATGGTAAGGCGTGCTCTTCTGATGGTGGACTGCAAATTCCTCAGTCATGGCTTCAACTATTTTATTTATGAAATGTGTGCCTTGATCACTCATAAGGATCTTTGGGCATCCAAACCTGGTTATGATGTCATCAAATATGAAGCACGTAACTGTAGTTGCACTACAGTCCTTAACTGCTCTTGCTACATCCCACCTAGTCAAGTACTATATTGCAATAATTATGTACCTTGCTCCTGTGCGCTTGCTTGGTGGATTTATAGGTCCCACAAAGTCAATGGCCCATTTCTCAAATGCTTGTAGGTCCAGTTGTGGTTCTAATGACATTTCATCTCTTCTGGATGGTTTCCCAACTCTTTGGCATACATTGCAGGCTCTGTAATAGTCTTTCGCATCTATGTGTAAGGTAGGCCACCAAAGGCCAGCTCTAAGAACCTTTTGCGCAGTGGCTTTCCCTGCGTAGTGTCCTTCTGCGATGCCTTCATGAACTTCTGTGAGGATCAATGGTCGCTCTGCCTCCATAACACACCTTCTCAATATCTCATTAGGTCCCATTTTGTATAGCTGTCCAACTATAAGTGAAAAGTCAGCAGCACACACTACTAGTTGTTTCTTCTGGGGAATTGTATACTCACTAGGTGCCATTCCTGTTGACAGGAAGCAGACTATCTCTGCGAAGTGGTCATCAATATTTCTAATGGCCAATAACTATGCATCCGACAGTGCATCCTCCAAACTGGTCGGCTCTTCGGCATGTTCCAACCTTGACAAGTGGTCAAGACCTTTGTTCATTCTTCCTAGTTTAACTATGATATCAATGTCATATTCTTGAAATAGTAGAAGCCATCTGCATATTCGTCCCCCCAACACTGGCTTTCTAACTAGGTATTTCAGCGTGGAGTGATCAGTAAACATTTTAAAGTGTCCTCCCAACAAGTAGTGGAGAAATTTCTGCAGTGCATACACCATGGCTAACCCTTCTCTTTCAGTGGTGGTGTAATTAATCTCAGATGTGGATAGTTTCCTGCTAGAAAAAGCTAACTGATGGTCAATAAATCCTTCCCAGGTTGTGCTAACACTGCTCCTAAGGAAATAGAAGACGCATCGACATGCACATAAAACTCCTTGCTCCAATCTGGGAAAACCATTATAGGCGCAATAACCATTTTCTATTTCAGTGTGTCAAAGCTTTGTTGGCACTCCCCTTTCTAGTGAAATTGGCAGTCTTTCTTCAAAAGATTCTCCATGGGTGTTGTAATCTAGGCATATCCTTTAATGAACTTCCTGTAATATCGTGTATGTCCCAGCACAGTGTGCAGCTGTTTGACTGAAGTAGGAGGGGGTAGATCAACTATAATGACAATTTTAGATGGATCGACCATCAATCCCTTCTTGCATATAATATGACCTAATAACACTCCAAATGGTGAGAAGAAGATGCACTTCTTCAGATTCAAGGCAATTTGACACTGTCTGCATTTGTCCAACATTAGCCTTAGACATTCAATATGATTTTTCAATAAACTAAAAATAGTCCAATCATCAAAATATGCTTCTATAAATTTATGCAGAAACTCCTTGAATGCTTCGACTACCACCCTGGAAAAGATGTTTGGGGAATTCTTCAATCCAAATTACATCACTGTATACTGGTAGGATCCCCATTCTGTTGCAAATGTGGTCTTATGGCGATCTTTCTTAGCAATCCAGATCTGTTGGTATCTTGGAAATCCATCTATAAAAGAATATACCTCCTAGCCTCCCACATTATCTAACACTTCATCAGTGAATGGTGTAGGGAAGGGGTCAGACACACATGCATCACTCAGCTTCCTGAGATCTACGTAGATCCTGATCTCTCCTATCTTCTTTTCTTGTACCACCATGGGGCTAATCCATTCCGAATCTTCAACAGGTTCTATAATCCCTGCTTCCAGCATTTTGTCGAGCTCAATCTTCACGTTCTCCTTATATTCAGTGTTCAATTTGTAGGGTATCTGTTTGACTGGTCTTGCATCTAGTTTCAAAGGGATCCTCATCTCTCCCATATGCCCTTTAATGTTCTTCATATCAGTGAACTTGGTCGGAAACAAGTCTTGATATTCATGCAGTAACTTTGTTATCTTGTTAATAGTAGCAACATCCCAATAATCTCCAACATTTGCAAGCTTCGGCATATGATCTGTTCCAATGTTGACCTTCTTGATCTTGATTGGTGGTCCAATAAATGGTATCTCAACTCTTGGTCCTTCCAAATCTCTCTGGCCTTATGTTTCAACAATGTTCACCTTCCTAGCATCATCGTCTTCATCAACATTGATGTTGTAACAACCTTGCAGTTTCTGGAGAGGCACAGTCCATTCGTCCTCTTCTTGTTCTAAAGGGAGGCTAGGTGCCTCCTCAAATAATTTATGTCTTACAATATGTAACGCTTGATCTACTAAAGGATATTGACTATCAAATAAGAAGGTGGTTACAAATTTATGAGTCATACCTTCCCAATCTGCAGTGATGAGCCGCATCTTTGCTTGAAGGTACCAATTGATAGGGGTTGTGTCTAGTGTGTTAATGAACTTGTGCACCCACTTCTCTTGAGGAATGGTTCTCTAGGCTTCCTTGCAACTTAGCACATGGTCCTTTGGGCAACTTCAACCCGTGTATCGAACTTCACAACCTTCTACTTGTGTTGAGAACCGTGATCATCAGGGTACGACATTGTACCCATTCTGTAATGTTGTTTTTGTGTGTCCCACGCCATATTGTTGGTGTTTCTTTCAAGGCCTCATCCATTGCCAACAATATATGTTGTGTTGGTACACTTGCTTCGAATTTCGACAAGAAGGTTTCTAAAGGATTTAGACCATCAAAGGTGGGTAAGTTACTTACTATTGTGCCGATCCAACATACTTCCCTGGTTAATCTAGCACATCTCCTTGTAGATACTTCATACATTTTGTTTTGCTAGTTCTCCATTGCTTCTTCTGAATCTAATGAACAAGCATTGTCACTTCGCCAGCTTAGGTTTCCATTGGTCATAGGATTAAAGTAATCCCGTTGTCTGGCTATTAATTTGTATATGTTTTCCAGTTCATATGCACGATCTTCTTCTCTGATAGGTTCTATGTATCACTGACCTTCATTTGGATCTAAAGGTGTAATGACCCTAAGGACATCTCTTTTAAATTTCATACGTCTTTTCTTTAAATCAACCACAGTGGAAGTATTGAAAGCCCAATCAATTCCTAACAGTGCAGGGTAAGGGAAGTTGTCATCAACTATCTCAATTACCTCAAAATCTGCAAACGTTCTTACTTTGTCGATGTCCACAGGGACATGTTCCAATCTTCCAAAGGGGCTTACAACTTGTTGATTAGCCATCCTAAGTATGATAGGGGAATATATCAACTTCGGTTTTCCCATCAGTGCCCGAGTTTGCTTCCTCATGACATTGACCTCCGACCCTAAGTCGAGGACCACATAGTCTATATCATATTCTCCTATCTGAGCATTCAAGTGTAGTTCCTTATTTTTCTTTCTCTTCTTGGATAGTTGATGTACTGATTTATTCAGTAAAGGATCTATCCTTCCTATCTCATTCTATCTGATTAAATTTTGTAGCTCTTGTACAATTCTTTCATCCTGAATCAACTTAATACAAGTATATAAAAATTCCATGAGCTTTGTTACTTGTTTTCCTTCTTTTGGCGAAGCAAACTAATCGA
>JASDQU010313153.1:0-13487 GCA_032191745.1 Picea mariana | reverse complement strand
GTGTATCAAGAGGAATTGGATCTTCTTCATACAAGGATCGAGCAAGTATGTGTGTTGGAACCAAGAGCCACCGAAACGAAGCTTGCGACATCAAGGCGATCAGGTTGTATCTTCTACTTTAGATTAATATGATACAGTGGCATGTCCTTTTCCCATAAAGTCATTCTTACTTTATTGTGTAATTGCTTGATCATACACATAAGTTGATGATTGAATATATTTTTCTATCTTCACTTTGGTTGGTTTGTGTTGTCTTGGTCTTGACCTCATGAGAGCGCTGGAGTGAAGCAGGAGCAACAGAGACCCTAGGAAGCGATACAAAGGTATGTCACTTGTTCCTCCATACTATCTAATTCAATGGTCATAACTTAGGGAAAGGGTCATGTCATGTCCTATTTTTTTCTAGATCTAGGTGGATCTAGGGAGATTTGTTAGTGTTTGCACCTACCGATTAGTCCGATAACAAAATTGGCGACTCCGCTGGGGATGAAACCCATTTTCTTTGTGCTTTTTGGTGTTTTTCCTTGGCCATTTTCTCTTTCCTTACCTTTCTCCATTTCTATCAATCTCTGAGTCTTCAGGACACCCTGATAGACCCTCTGGGTCCAGAAGTCCCTTCAAATTTTTTGTCTTTTTTCAACAATTTGCTTAGTTTCAGACATTCTCGCACTGAACCCCATAGTGCCTTGTAAGAATAACTTGAGTTCGCACTTTTCTTTTAGGTCCAGTGCGAGGTTCTCGCACTCTTCTCAAAGCTAGCCCGTGAGAATGACCCATTCTCGCACTGTGTAACACTGATAGCCTACGAACCCTCTTTTCAAAATTTTGGATTTAAAATTTTTGCATGTTCAGCTGCCCAGATCAGTATAGGTGTCTAAAAAGAACTTCTTGGACCATTGGTTGATGTTTTCTTGTCTTCAAATTTTGTGCACGATCAGTCTTAGGAAATCAAAGGCTCTTCCTGTCCATCTTTTTCTTGACTTTCATCTCTTGACTTTTCTTGGCAAGGATATACTCTCTGATTTTGGAATCTAAGTGCTTATTTGGTTAAGAACCAACGATCGGTTGAAATTTGGGATTCTTTGTCTTTCTCATTTTCTCATTATTTGGAAGATTACTTTTCTCATGCAATTGAAAAGACTAGCTTTGTTTGCTTGTCATTTTTGTTTCCATTGAAAGATTGGTTTGGGTTTTTGTTTATTGCTTGTTCATTAGTTTTTGGTTTTCCTCACTTTCACCATCATGGTGTAGGTCCTTTTTGAAAAGTGAAAAATGTTTTTCTTTAAAAAGCATTTTCATCTTCGGAAATATTGAAAATCAATTGTTGAAATTATTTAAAAAGAAACAATAGAGAATTGTTATTATTGTGTGATTCGTTGAAATTGCATTTTAAAGGAAATTGTGTATCGTAGTTCAATATTGGTCCGGAAAACTTCTCTTTCCCTCCCGTACATAGGATTCATTGAACGAAAATTGATACATTTCATTCGTATCTATGCATCGTTGAGTTAGAGTCTCATACAACATTAGTTTCATCTCCGCTTCCTTTGAGTAACAACAGCCCTTAATAACATTGTGCAATTGTAAAATTTAACTAGTAACTCTTTTCTAGGGCTCTATTACACCAACATTTAGCTAGGCTAGCACTTTGGAATCGGTAGAGAGATACACTCTCCAAAGCACAAAACACACAATAACATATTGTGTTAAGGAGTGTCAAATTCCATTTACAACATTTTGTCCTGGGAAGCCCTTCTCACACAAGGGTCAAACCCGAGGTCAAATTGATATTGACAGAGTTACTCACCCTGCTTTGTTGATATCGGTGTAGAGATTGTACATATTATGGGGGTCATTTGGAGGTATACCCACAATGATGAGTGGAAGCTTCTTGAGTTGATTTCAGGCTAGATACCTTTCCCTTGCATGTGGATCGAACTGTCGACTGTCCCCCCAGGATTTATTGTTATTGGGGATAACCTTAGTGGACTATCTTTCTAGGGTCTTACACAAGGTGACTGTGAAGGGGCAAGTCTTCACGGTACCTGGAATCGACGTTGGCCAAACTCACTCGGGCTCCTTGGAGGGTATACCCACGATTATGTGTGGGAGCTTACACCAGGATGTAAGCCTGTTAAGCAGGTCATCAGTGTAACTTTTCCACCCTAGCCCAACCCCTTCTCATCTCATTGTTGCAATGTTGGATTTCATCACCAACTAGTGACTTCGAAATTAGAAGGTCTTGTTTGCTTGGTATTGTTTCCTAGATTTTGTTTACTAGCGCGTGTTGTTTGTCTACCCAAGTTGATCATAAGATTTTCTTCGTAAGTTTGTAACTCATTCACAATAGATCCTCCACGTCATTCACGTAGAATGCAGGGTTTATCTCCAGAGCATCTGGAAGGTTCTCAAACCCTACCTACAAGATCACCTAAGGGATCTCCTCAACAGAGTGAAGTCCAAGACGTTACCACATCACAAGTGGAACAAACCAACTCTCTAGAACAATTTCGAATTACCAATACTCGAGAGGACTTTCGACTTCACCCTGATTCTGAGAGACATATTATGCGAGTGAATTCTTCTGGAGACTTAGTTGTTGTGTCTTTTGGATCACCAATTGGACCCTTTCCGAGAATAGAGGGCTAAGATCCTTTTTGGTCTATGGGAATTTTTAGACAGGACCTTTTTGGTGTAGGATCAGGCACTGAAATCACCGTCTCACCTGTGCTCTCCGAAACCTCTAACCCAGACACTGTATCTTTTACTACCGCCTATTATTTTCCTGGTACAGACGCCCCACGATATGACCACATCTTGACCATCCCTATAGAAATGGTCCATTACACAGATACTACGAGTATTCACACCAGGATTACCGTGGTTAGTCAAGCCCCCATCGGCACACCGCTCATGCCTAATGTCACCCTGACACTACTACCTAAATACTGTGCATTGAATGCTTCCATTCCCAATCCTATGCAAACCCCATCTGATACTCCTGGTGGTCCCTCTTCTTTTGGGCACTCTCTTCCCGGTTTCATTCCGACACTTCCTCAACCCCCTTTTGGAGGGCCTTTCTCGTCCTCCACTGGAAGCATTAATCCTGGTGGCACTATTCCGTCATTTACACCAAATTACCAAATTCCTGTTGGTGGACAATTTCACCAAGGAGGTTTGACTCAACCCCCCCTTGGCGGGAAAATTCCCACTGGAATGAAAATCCCAATTGGAACACAACCCCCAATTGGAGCACTACCCCCAATTGGAACACAACCCCCGATTGGAGGACAAACCCGACCGACCCGAACATACGGACAAAACATACCTCCATCCTTGGCCCAGTATTGGAATCATCTGATACAACATACTCCTCAATTGACTGGGGGAAAACAACTTCCAGCTGCATCCGTTATACCCCCTAGTATAGACCAACCATATCCAGGTACGTCCAATCCTATTTGGGTCTCGAATGCTCAAACTCATGTCCCTGTTCAAGGATACAATCCCATGATCTACTTTCCTCTACAACCACCACCAAATCTTCCTGGGTCTTCACATTACATGCAGAATGCTTATGGTCCTACTGGTTTTCCGACAAGGCTTCCTCCCCAAAGCCACCACTACCTGCATGTGAATCGACAATTACCCTTCTTGGCCACTTTGGATCTCCCGGACTTGTCAAGAATTTTAAATGATCCAATTCGTCACTCTCCCCAATGGCCCGCTATACCAACCAAGCTACCATCGGACATCCCTAAATTTGACAGCAAAGTGGGAGAGGACCCAAACAATCATGTCATGACTTTTCACCTCTGGTGCTCATCCAACTCGTTGATGAATGACTCTATTCATTTACGTCTTTTTCAACGGACCCTCACGGGTTCTGCTGCGAAGTGGTATATGGAATTACCATGAGGTTTATTCGCTGACTTCAACACCCTAGATATGGCCTTCCTCACCCACTACCAGTTATCGATCCATTATGAAACGGGGACCGCGATTTTGAGTTCTTTCAAAAAAAACAAAGCCACTCATATATCTGATCACATTCATGAGTGGTGACGGAGACGACATCTCATCAAACTCGAACTCCCTGATCAGTTGCTGGCAGAGTGGTTCACAAAATCATTTTTGAACGACATCGATCATGACATCGCCATGGGTGGAGTGGTCATGGAAGAGTAGGCCATAATTCGTGCTCAATACCTTGACCTTGTTTACTCACAAATGGGTACCCTTTACGACTTACTACCTGATGCACCTCATCCTTCCACTTCCGCCACTTCAACTACTCCAGCTTCTTCTCATGCAGCCGATGGTGTGATTGGCACTTTCCATGCCCAACCACATTCTGCCTCAAGCACCAACCCCAAATCTGCTTCTTCTAATGTTCAAAATGCTCTGTCTCCTGCCCCTCCCACTGGAAAGACTTCTGAATTAAATGCAGTTTAATCTACCCCAGCCAGTAAAAACAAATCCAAAAAGGGTAGGGATAAGAATAAGGAAGACAAAAATACTTCTCAAGCAGAGTGAACCAAAACTCCACTTGTTGATGATAGGGATAAGCACAAACCTTGATACCCTTGTCTTATCTGTGGTGATGATCACTACACGAAGGATTGTCCACGACGCGCAGAGGTCACTAAGTTCCTTCAAGGAGCCCCAAAACCATCTACTCCGACCATTTTGTCCCAACCCTTCCCATCTCAACAACAAGCCCAATTGGTCATTCATGACCAACCCCCACCTTCTACTACATCCTATGTATTGATGTGTATTGGCGATTCAAAGTAGCAGGACATTGCACTCACCACTCGAGCCAAAGATTATTCTCCCTCTAAAGAGAAGATTGATGACCCACCCCCTTCATTGGTACAACCCTCTCCAGTGACTCCACCTGCCAATGGTCCTCTTCATCTCGAACGACCGAGCCTTGACACAGTTCTTTGACCCCCCCCAAAGGGCGTCGTTCAGAAATTGGCTTTCAATCCTCATGCTCGTGCTGCCCAAAACTACAGCATTGTTGAAGATCTGGCCCAAGCACCTTCTGTGATGTCAGCCCTCGAAGTCCTTCAAAGTTGTCCCACACAACGGAAGTCATTGTTGAAAGCTATCAATGGAATTGACCCGACGGATACAAATTTAATAATTTTTGACTTGGAAGATCACATTCCAAGGTTACCCCCTCAACTCGCATTCCAAATCCAAGTGATTGTCTCTGACAAAAACATTTGTCAAACCGTTATCGACGTGTGTCATGTCTCTTACTTGATGGAAAGCCATTGGCTCTCCCTCTTTGAATGAATCCCAAAACACTCTCAAAGCCTTCAATGTATCTGGTTTTAAGCCTTACGGTATCCTTCCTTCATTACCCATCACATTAGAAGGAAAAACGGTCCAAGTCGAAGTGGAAGTCTTTGACGCTCCTCTTGATTACAATCTCCCGCTTGGCCACAGCTGGATCGATTCCATGCACATAGTTGTGTGGACCCTTTTTCATGTGGTACATTTCCCACATCAAGGGAAGGTATTTACCATCAACCAATTAGCCTTCTTTAACTCAGATACCCTTACTGGCAACGTACCGTTCATCACTAAAACCCCACGGGGTTATGAGAACATCGGCGTAGGCCTTCTCAAAGACTCTTTGTTAATGGGTACTTTCCCCATTCCACCACCTGATGTTCCATGCTCATCTATTGCTTCAATCAACATGATCTCCACCTCAGTTCACGGAACTCCTGCATCTCATGACCCATGGATGGTACCTGACCCTGGTGATCATCTTTGTTACGATGACAAAATGCCATTAATTTTGGTCAAATCCGCCTATCAATCCATTCAATCAGCAACCCCTTCTACCCCCTCTCTTGGTGAGTTATCTCTAGATCCTTTCCGTGTCATTTTTCCCACAGACGAGATGATCATGTCTGTCATGGAGGACACCCCTTGGGATGATGGACATCATCGTTCCATCCTCTTCCTGGAGCAACATACCATCGAGAACTACCAATGGATCTCGACCTCATTGACCGTTGTCGTCATCTCAACCATTTTCAAGTCCACACACAATGTGTTTTCCGAAGGGAACTTAAGAAATATCTCACCCACTATTCCCCTCGACATATCCATCAAACTTGGAATTGTCGAAAATGTGCATATCGGAGCTTCATGTTCCCCTGGCGAAATCGTCACCTACACGTCCCTTTTCAAAGAGTTTTGTGATGTCTTCGCCTAGAGCTACGAAGAAATGCTGGGTATCAACCCCGCCATTGCGATACATGAGATCAAGACATACCCAGATGCTAAATCCGTCCGGTAACACCTTCATCCAGTTCACCCACGTAAAGTGGCTGCTATCAAGATCGAAGTTGAGAAACTTCTCAAAGTCGGTTTTATTTACTTGATGGCCCTCACTGACTAGGTTTCTAATCTTGTCCCGATCGACAAGAAACAAGGCACAATCCGTGTATGCGTTGATTATAGGGATATCAACAAAGCTTGTCCCAAAGACAACTTTCCTACCCCCTTCATCGATCAGATTGTTGATGATTGCACCGGAAGTGAAATATTCTCTCTGATGGATGGTTTGTCTGGGTATAATCAAATCAACATTGTTCCCGAGGATCAACATAAGACTACTTTTATTTGTCCTTGGGGCACTTTTGCCTATCGGAAACTTCCCTTTGGTCTCAAGAACGTTGGCACAACTTTTCAATGCGCTATGTCTTATGCCTTCCATGATATCAAGCACATCGTGCAACCATATCTGGATGATTTACTTGCTCACTCTATGCACCGAGTCAATCATCCAATCCACCTCTGAGCCATTTTCATCCGCTGTCGGTTTTATCGTATACGTTTGAATCCTCACAAGTGTGTTTTCTGTGTGGAATCTAACCGACTTCTAGGCTTTATTTTTTCGTGTCAAGGGTTCAGGGTAGATCCTTTAAAGGTCGAGGTGATCCTTAATCTCCCTCCTCCTTCTACACTTTGCCAGTTACAAAGTTTGCAAGGGAAAGAAAACTTTCTTCATTGTTTCATCCCAAATTATGCCGAGATAACTTGTGGATTTACGCGGCTCCTTAAAAAGGGGTCTGAGTTCGTATGGGATACCATCGCAAACAAAGATTTCAAAGCTTTGAAATTGTCCCTAACATGTGCTCCGCTTCTCTTTCCCCTCGATTACGGTCACGATTATTTCCTCTACCTGGTAGCCTCGGATTACACCATTTGGTATGGTTCTCGTCCAAGAGGATGATTTTAACAACGAACATGTTATCTATTACTTGATTCGAAGTCTAACTCCTACCGAAACCAAGTATTTACATGTTGAAAAACTGGCCTTGGCAGTCATCCAAGCCGTCCAACGCTTCTGGAACTATATCCGCTCTCGCAAGACTACAGTGATTTATAACGGCAACCCTATGCAACACATTCTCACACGTCAATTGCTAGGGGGAAAATACTCCAAATGGATCGTGATACTCTAGGAGTTTGACATGGAATTTGAACGCGCCAAGCCTAAGAAGTCATTAGTGTTTGTTGAGTTGATATGCGACTTTCCCTATTCTAAAATGGAAAATGTAGCAGCTGATTCATTACCTAATGAATCCCTTTTTCTCATTAGCTCTGATGATCTTTGGTATAGAAATATCATCATATATCTCCAAACCCAGACTTTTTAGCCAACTTTGTCTAGTACTGACCGATGTCGAATACGGTACCAAGCCCATCAATATATTATCCTCGGGGATACTCTTTATCGTCGGGGGATTGACTCAGTTTTTCGATGCTGCCTAACATTCGACAAAGCCGAGAAATCTTTGAATGACTTCCATTCTGGAGCCTGTGGTGGTCATATGTCTGGGTATGCTACTGCCCAGAAGATCTTACGAGCAGGGTATTTTTGGCCTTCTTTATTTAACGATTGCATAATCATCATCCAAAAATGCCATGCTTGCCAGACCTATAATCATAAGATATGGTCACATCCCACTCCTCTTCACCCTGTGGTCTCCATTGGTCCCTTTGCGAAATGGGGCATCGATTTCATGACATGTCACCCCCACTCGGCCGGGGGGCATGGATACATTATTTCAGTCGTAGATTACTTTACGAAATGGGCCGAGGTGATGCTGACATTTGACAACACTGGAAAGACCACAACATTATTTATTTTTAATCACATCATAGCTCATTTTGGTGTTCCCCAGGCTATCGTCACTGATCATGGTAGCCACTTTCAAAACTTCATGATGTTCGAACTCACTGAAAAGTTGGGTCTTCGCCATGAAAACTCAACGCCCTATTACCCACAAGCCAATGGTCAAGTCAAAGCAATTAACAAAGTTCTCATAACTATGCTCCAACGAATGATAGGGATTCACAAAACAAGTTGGCACACAATGTTGTTTTCGGCATTGTGGACTTACTAGACATCCGTCAAGTCCGCTATTGGGTTTACCCCTTTTTGGTTAGTCTATGGTTTGGAATCCATTCTCCCGATTGAATGCGAGATACCCTCTTTAAAACTAGTTTTTGAACTCCTACTAAACACTTCTGCTGAGGAAAAATGTCTATTGTATCTTATGTGATTAGAAAAAACTCGATGCGATGCTACCCTAGTCATAGAAGCTCGGAAAAAATGTGTCAAGGCCCAATACGAAAAACATGTCAAGCCTCGCATTTTCTCCGAAGGAGATCTCGTTCTCCTCTATGAACAAGATCGAGATATGCTAGGAGCTGGAAAATTCCAAGCCATGTGGCAAGGTCCTTATATCGTTAGATGAGTTTTGGAAAAAGAGGCTTATGAGTTAATAGATTACGATGGTATCCCTTTGAGTGAACCCAGAAATGGGTTTGTACTTGAAGAAGTACTATGCATAAGATCACCTGTGCATGAGTACCTGTATTTTTATTGTATCATACTTCTTGTGTGTTACTGTAGCTTTCTTTTGTCATTATCTGGTCTCTACCCTTATGTGATGTTGTGTTTGATTTCCAAATGTCAAAGTCTTCGCTACCCTACATTGGCTTCGCTGATGGCGCTAGCCATAGTACTCAGAACCTTGCTTCTGCTGCATGGGCAATTTACGCCCCTACAAACGAACTTGTCTCCTTATGAGTTGTGTGTCTCGGCTGTGCGACCAACAATATTGTAGAGTATAGAGCCGTTATCGAATTGTTGATTGATGTTATCTCGCTCAGAATCCATCATTTGGTTGTGTGACTCGATTCGCATCTCATAGTACTATAGTTAAGTAATGTCTATACTATTCGAAGTCCTACTTTGTTACGAGTGTATTTGTGAATTCACCTCTTGGAACGTTATTTTGATTATATTGAATATCAACATATTCCTAGACGTCTAAATACATTAACTGATGCATTAGCTAACTATGTATTAGATAGACATTTGGGTCATTTATAACTCAATCACATCAATTTTCACACAACACAAGATAAACCAGTAGAATCCATATGTATATATAACGATCAAAAGAGTTTTTACAAAAAAAATTCTGTTCGAGGACCAAAATTTCAAAATCTGAAGCTCATAGCTTCTACAAAGTGACATCATGGATGACGTTCATGGTAGCACACGACTGCCTAGGCAACCCTAAAAAGTAGTCGGCCAATGGACTCTGACACTCCTACTGTATGATGTTGATAACGTCGTGGAACCTCTCCAAGGGGCATGTCCAGAATGTCTACTATCAAACCCCCTAGGTTTTGTTCCACCGCTTCATAATCTTCGGCGTCCCATCATGGCACCAAAGCCACCTCTCCTCGTCACTGAATAGGATAATTACCAGGAGGTCGATAAGGTCCCACGTCTGTGTCATCAAAAATAATTTTGTATTTAGACCTTGGATGAACATTAAAAAACATTTTCATATGATAAAATTCACAAAAACATTTAAAAAGAAAAAATGTGTAGTTCTTACCAAGATCCCCCCACTGAGCACCCTCGGGCAGGACCATGCCCGGATCTCCTCAGAAGTCCAACCCAGCATAGGCATAATCATCGACCATCAGCATCTGTGGTCGCAACCAGTCGAAGAAGACATCATTATATTTGATAATTGTTCCAACTACATGTCGGGCCATGAGCTGACACCACCTCAACATTCTTGGATATGTTGTCGGGCCATAAGCTGACACCACCTCAGCATTCTTGGATCTGTTGGAGCTGATAAATCCCACTCAACCTGCAACCTTAGTAAGGGAACCCTCTCAATAGAGAAGGACACCAACAAAGACCCGTACCCGAATTGCTTCAGGTCGCCTCGCCTACATTTGGTCAACTGCCTCTTCATGCTACAAAGCACTGCATCTGTCTAGTTAAAAACCCGAGGCTCAATACACTCTATGGCATACTAAAAGTAGCTCTAGAGATCCATGTGAGGAGAAGCACTCCCAGCCATATGAGCAATGGTGAACAAAATAGTGTGGAGGGTCAAATCCCGCACTCCCCAAATGGCTACTTTCCCTTTGCTCCTCTATGCCTCTGAAACACAGTGCAAGTAGTAGTACTCACTCATGGGCAGCCCACCACCTCTGCTACCAGTCAGGATCGCATGGTACCCACACCATGACAGTCCTATCAAGAAGTAAATGTCCTCGATATCCAAGGACAATGTGTGGACCCCTACATGGAATACTTGCTGGTCGGGATCCCACATATGCACAAGGTACTCCAATAACCTGACTTGGGCCCTCATACCTGAGATACGAAAAAATTTCAGGAGACCACAGTCTTGTAAAGCAGCAATAGTGGCTAGATGATTTCCGGCTCTTCATGCTCTCTTTCACGCCATTCCAGAACCATGGTGATAGCCAAATACTTGCATAAGAAGCATAAGAAGAAAGTTAGTAACTCTATTCAACACTTGGTATCTTTTTCATTGAGAAAAACTTCAAAAAAATTTCCACTTTGCGGTTCTTGCAGGTGCCCTTTAGGCACAGTGTGGGGTTCTCACAGGTGCCTTTGGGGTCACCTGCGAGAATGAGGCATTCTCGCAGGTCCAATGTGGTTGGCCTACGAGAATGGCTAAGTGCAACTTTAACCCCCAAAACAAACTCAAAACTATGTTTTTTGCCAATGAAAATGAAAAATCAAACCATGAAAAGGTAGAGGACAAGGACATTACCTCACTTCCGGAGACGGTTTGTCAAATGGATGCTCGTAACTCCCGCAATCGAGCGCCAAAATTCAAGGGCAAAAGAGGGGTTTTGGGCTCAAATATTGGTAAAGTTAAAATGATTATGGTAAAAAGAACTTTTACCCCTTTATATTTACTTTTACCATTTGTTATTGGATTTTATAATTGTTTATTTATTAAAACCTAATGCCTAATACCCTTTTGAGCACGACTTTTGCAGACATAACAACTTCAATGTTCATGCACAGGGATGTGGATATTTTTTCTTCTTCATCACATGTTTTGATTGTTTTTTATGGGTTTTGTACAAAACCTCGAGCTTGGTCTTTGTCCGTTCTCACGCTCGAAAATACATGAGAATGCGATCGAGCACACTTTTATCACTTTTCGGGCTCAACAAGGTTATACGAAAAATGAACTCCCTTGGAGTCCTCGTTAATCTCTTTTCAGACTCTCTAAACATGAAAAGATTGCCGAGCAACCTTGCTATTTTCACGCTCATTAAAGTATTTGAAGAAAGCATCTTTTGGGCAATAATTTCTCTCTTTTTCGGTCTCATCACACTATTTTACGAAAAAGGAACCGAGAGAGTTCTCTTTTAAGTGTTTTTCCAGACTCTATAATCACGAAAAATCTTTGAGTTTTCTATCTTTGGACTTGTTAAACAAACATTGACAGACCCATAATGGGACCAAACCACTCCTTACTAGGGTTCATTAAACATACTCCGAAGGAATTATCCAAAGGATGAGCTTATATCAACAAGCATATGTTATCCTCCTCAAGCTTGCGTAAAAATAAAGAGGTACTCGCTAGAAATGGCGGGGGAAAATTTGGGAAAGGAATGTGTTCTCGTATTCATATTAATTGGCAGTAAGTGTGGCTCTTGAACATGACACCCCCCTATTCTTTATTTGAATCCGGTTTGGGAAATCCATTTGTCTCTCATTTGATTTGCTACAGGGTCATACCCTACGTCATCTCTGAGTTAATGTTGCCAAATCATTGGTCATGCCATTCATATGTTCAAGAGAAGTTCATCTGAAAGCTCTATTGAGTCGGCCATTTATAGTTGTCCATTCTCTCCATGTCGGCCTTCCCTGTGTCCAGTCCAACCTATATCATACTTTGTTTCACCTTCAAAATCTTTTACTCATTTCATGTCATTGATGGGGGATACATCAAGGCCCTCCTATGACGAGTTTTGTTTCGTCGACTTTAGCTCATTATCTGGAAACAAGACTTAGAAATTCTTTGGTACCTTGGAACTTGCATGCCTCAATGGTAGGTTTCCTCACTTTCGACAGTGGGTTTACATCATTGACCCCTGATTGAAAGATTCCGTCAGATGTTTGACCTCAACTCATTCATTCACATTTGGTGGATTGTACCAGTGTACCTTGGGAGTCATTGACATTAATGGTGATTTCCCTTGCACTTGCTAATGGTTTCATCAATGACTGGTAATCAAGTGGTTTCTACCATGTTCGACTTCAACACATGTAATCACATGGTTAGATTCGTACTTTCGGGCGATGGGATTGAAGACCCTGGATATCATCTCTTTGTCCAGGTTGCGATGGAATATGTCTAATTTGTGACACATAGATCCACTTTGTATGTCTCGTGGCTATGTCATCTCAATTTGAATTTTCTTGCATAGATCCACAGTGTATTCCTGGTGGCTATGCTATATTTTGACGGCATGGATCCACAGTGTACGATTGGTGGCCATGACCTATGCTTATAATGTCATCCGTCTATGATCTGAGTATGGGAATTCCCACCTCAGAACTAGTATGATATTTTGCAGATGCTTGGTTGTTCCCAGGTTTCCGATTAGGTGCGCTCCTGGTTTCTGACACACACACGCAGTTTACAAAGTATTTCGGCTGTCACTGATTCTAGCCTCATACTTTGGGGGGCATTCTGTTACCCATGATTTTGTTCATCTGGATGGTGTACTAAAGCTCCTAACAAAGACTTTCTCCTGAGAAAAGTGAGATTCATCTCTTCCCAGAAAACATATTTTTGAAGAGAGTTCGCAGGTTGCTTATATCCTAGGGTGCGAGAATGACCCATTCTCACATGTTGCCTTCAGCTAGGGTGCGAACTTCTCTCACTGTGCTACATAGATAGGGTGCAAACTTGTTCTCAAGCTTGGAAAAAGATGAAGTCTCGATGGTTCTAGAAGGGAATCTTCTAGAGAATGGGTTGGCATTCGAATGGTTATCATTTTACTGGTTTCCTTGATATTGTGGGATCATTCTCATCCAAGTAACCATCTCATCCTCTCCTATATATTGATGGGATTCT
>JASDQU010313150.1:2542-13502 GCA_032191745.1 Picea mariana | reverse complement strand
GCCCCTGTACTTTTTCTCATGGACTAAGACTGGGTACCCTCTCGAATAAGAAAGAGGATAGAATAGTCTTGAACCCAAATTTCTTGTTGTTTCACCCACGACACTCTGTGAGCTATATTTTCATGCACTCTAGCATGGTTGTACTCTAATCGAACACTCATGCATTTAAGCACTGTACTTCTCAATGCATATGCGCTCGAGAGCTCTGATGTAAAGCCGCAGATCCAGTGATCTGCCCAATAAGTAAAACTATCACTTCTAGCAATAGGTTAGTGATTTTGTGGATCGGTACTTGGGAACCCACTTTATTTGTTTCGGCCTCGCAGTGTTTTTCGATCAACTCGACAATGTTGTGATGCCTAGAGGGAAAAGAACGAAGGTTGACTGGTTCCCCTCTTCTCGAGAGGCCAGTCAGAAAATAAATATCTTCAATCGTTGGAGTCAAGGACTGTCCCTCGAGCATAAATGCCTCTACATTTGGGTGCCAGTAATCCACTAAGGCGTTCAACAGCCTGGGTTGTGCCCTCGTGAGTGGACACTGGAAGAATTTCCACAACCCGCATTGTTTTAATGTGGCAACAACAACAGGGTATTCCTCGACCAGCATATCAATGTCCTCATGCTCCCTCTCTCTCCAATCGACATACATTCTGTAAAAATGTCAAGTTCAAAGAAGAGTCAAATAATGCATTTTCATTTTTTTCCTATGTTAGAGGGTGTACGCGAGCTGTACTGGGAACAATGGTGTATGTAAGTGGGAGTATTATTCTTTGCTCGCGTGCATACACAGGCTGTGCTTAGACAACCCATGTACATGTAGGGCCGACCTTTCTAAAGGTGCGTAGCCCCCAAAAAACAAAAAAGAAATCCAAAAAGAAAGAATGGAAATGCAGGAGGAGCTCATTTGTACTTACTTGGTCCAAGCGGAAGTTCATTTCGTCCACTAAAGTTCCCAAAATCAACTTCTTTCACAAAGGGGTGTTTTTGGCTTTTTGGTCAATTCTCAATTTGCAATGGTGATAATGAGCTGCTAGCTTCTATTTATAGACTTTTTGGCCCCTTTTGTCATATTTTGACCCTCGTTGTCATTTTTTCTAGCTTGAAAATCATGTAACGTGGTTCTTAAGTATCTCATTGGATGTTATGATACACTTTACCTTTGGTTCAATGAATTTTTTTTGGGAGTTGGGGCACTTTTAAGGTCCTTTGGTGAAAAGTTGTTTTTCCAACTTTGTGCATTTAAGTTAGGATTCCACCTCCAGTTGTTGCACCTCATTGTCTTTTTTTCTTTACCATAGGATCGACCCCACCGAATTGAGACACAGAACAATCATTGTTTCTCTAGGAGTGTCGTAATTTAGTGGTAGAGCCTACACTCACATGGATGCCCTAGGTAGATCCTAGTTTCATTTTGGTGTCCATGCCGTCACTAATGACTTTAGGCTTGGGAGTCCTTTTAGTCTTGTTTTGATTACGAGTTTGAGCCTTCACATGTCCGATATATTATCACTCTTGGCCTCACCCTAGAGACTCTCAAAAAACAAACGGGTCTTCTTTTAAGCCCTTTTCAGACCCTCTAAACATGAAAAGATTGCTGAGCTCTCTTGTTTCCCTTCACGCTCGCCAAATTAAAATTTGAAGGCACGTCTATTCGGAGGTAGTTTACCCATTTTTCATTCCATATGGTAAATTGTAAGAACAAAGGTATACTCTAGGAACTTCGGTTTGCTAGAAGAGTATTCTCAGGTATAAGTCTAACCCTTTTTCAGGCATGAGGGACTAAATTTATGAAAACGGAACACCCAGGGAGTCCATAGCTAAGATCTTTTAGGACTCCCTAAAGTTGAAAAGATCGTGGGGTGAAATTGTTTCTTCACACTCATTAAACCGGTCCAGAAGGACATCCATTATGGAGTCCATAGTTAATATCTTTTCAGACTCCTTAAAATTGAAAAGATTGTTGAGTGACCTTGCTTTTACACACTCATTAATTGGTTCAGAAAAACATCTACTGGCACGAGTTTACCCCTTTTTCTGGCCTGTAGATTAAGGAGGAAAAAGGTACACCTTGGGAGATTTCTCCTCAGTAAAATTCACCTTTTTCGAGCTAAGGAGACTAAATCTATATAAAGGAAGTGAGTCCATAATTAAGCTCTTTTCAGACACCTTAAAATTGAAAAGATTTCCGAGTGATCTTGTCTTTATCACACTTGTTAAAATGGTTTTGAATAGACATATTTTCGGTGCTAATTTATCCCTTTTTCGAGCCGACTAGACTATCTTCAAAAAAGGTACCCTAGTGGAGTCTTCTTTTGCGCTTTTTTAGTCTCTCTAAAAATGAAAAACCACCGAGATGACCTTCTCTGGGCACATTTAAAATTAAATTGAAGGGCGTTATCATTGTGTCCTATCAATCGCATTTTAATTCTTGCATGTTTGGCCTAATTCCAGCTCCATGTTGCTTTCAACTGAACCTTTGAAGCATGCCTTATACACAAGCCTTGTAGCACTTTTCCTTTGCGTCTTGACACCTTGACCCATGGAGGAATTTTCCTGACTGTCCTTTCCCTACACATGTCTCCTTGCTATGAGCATTAGTGTGTTCCTTGCACTTGGAACTAGTATGATTGCAACACTCATTCCTCCTTTGTAACGTAGCACTCTTTTATTCTTTTTCAATCTTTCAAAATATTGAAAAAGACAAAAAAAATCAAATATACCCCAAAAAGAGGATAAGAAAAGTATTTTCTTTTTATGGCAGCACAATGAGTCACCCTTGGACAAAGCACATCCTTATGTTTGTTTGTCAAGCTTTGGGATTTAATATTACCTTAGGAAGATATTCTCATAACATAGATTTGTGTCCTCGTCTATTTGGTTATTCTTCAAAACATATGGAGAGTTTGCGTTGTCTCTTGCATCGTGAACTTATGTCAATGTCATGCTGCCTGAGTTTGATCATTAGTCATGATATTGTCCAAGGGAAGTTTTAACCAACTTGAGTCAACCTTTTTGTAGTTTATCTCTTGACCTCATGCTCGACCACCTCTAAAGTCCAATCAAGTCCTTGTTCGAAATTAATGAAGTTCTTTGCCTGATCACCGAGATCCTCTTGTCTGTTCCCCGACAAGCCGTCGAAGACCTCTGGGTAGTGAATTTGTACACTCACATTTCACTCCTACCTAAGTTTTGAACATCTTGAAGTTGTTTCTCGAGCTCTGAAAACCTCATCTCCAGCCATCATGTGTCGTTGGCTTCTTGAAGATGGATGCTATACATGTATATCTTTGATTTTGAGATGTAGATCCATTGTGTATTGATCACGTCTACATTTTATGTAGTTATATGACATCGATCTGTAGTGTATTTGATTGACATCCATGATTTATTTTATCCCGAGCATGGGTATGCCCGTCTCGGTGAGAAAATTGTTATTTTTAAGATGGCCCCTCCCAAACTCCGGTCCCGGGATCACTCGCTTTGTACGTTGGTAAAGATTTGTAATGTATTTCAGCCATCAGATGCTCTTTTTACCTCACACATTAGGGGGCATCTGTTATAACCCTAAATTTCACCACACATGTAGACCTGGCATCAGGCCATATTACTTACTATGTTTTCCAAGCCAATACATAACAACTCTTCTTAAAAACACTATTTCTGAAGATGTACACACCCTGCACCAATACTTCTGGGGTATGTATGCTAGCTGTGCCACTAATGCCCATGTACATATGCTAGATGCGCCATTACAGCCCCCGTATACCCACAAACTTTGCAAAAAATAAAAAGTTGCAAGGGATTCGTTGAGATTATGGGCTATTGGGTAGTTTCCCAACCAATTGACCGCCTATGGCCCATCAACCAACCGGATAACCATCTTTTTGTCATATAAAAAGAGGTGTTGGTGTCTCATTCCAAGGATAAACATAGAAACAGTGAAAATCTTCCCATTTTTCTTTCCCACCTTGTCCCAAGAATATGCAGCCACATTGTGAGTTTTGAGCCAAAATTCCCTATTCTTACCTTTTTCCTCATTCATAAACCTATGCCCATTATCTAGAGAAAAGTGTGAGAGAAGAAGGATACATGGAAGCAGTTGGAGCTTGGTGAAGAGGAACCCAGGACTGGGTTCGAGGAGCAGTCGTCGATCTAATTTTGTAAGTAACTCCATGAGATTAATATAAAGAAGTACTTTTTCCGTCCCGCCATATGATGTGTTCAATCTTCATGTTTGATTTACATTTTGTTACGACATCTAACCCACTAATTCATATATAGAATGCATGTTCGTAGTTTCTTGTTTGTCTTTTGGTGAATGCAGGTCAGCCTTGGGAGGAGATTTGCAGTCAAGAAGCGACCGAACACATAGGGATCGACACCGAACACGGAGTTTAAGGTAAGAATACCAGATCCATATACTTTTTAATTTATGCATGAATGTGGGGTGTTGTTGGGATAGTTGTTAAAAGTAGGAGACTTTATATGGTTAGCTCTGCCTGCACTTTAGAACCCTAGTGTAGTCTGTAGGGGGGTTTTCCCACTATAACAATAGGGGGTTTGGGGGATGACCAGGGGATATTCTAAGTGTAAATAGGGATGAAGAGAAGGAATGAGGATTCCAAGAGAAGAAGAGTGTGCGATGAATGAAGAGATTGGAGTATTGCGTAGTGGTAAGATATTTAGACTGAATAAGAAGAGGATTGTGGCCGAGAGAGAGGGGAAACACAGTGAGAATGAGGAAAGATACACTTGTGTGATACTCCATATCAAAGGAATTATTTTCATAGAAGAAACGATCCATCAACTCAATCTAGTAGAAGAAGATCCCACTCAGATCAAAATTTGCATCGAACCCACGACCCCATTTGTGTCACCAATAACTGAGGTAAGATCAAACACTTTGCCAATTGTAGTTAGTGAAGGAAGTAAAGATGGTAGTAAAATTATCTAGAGTAGTGGAAGTAGTACAATGAGTAAGAATAAGTTATTGTTATCAAGAAAGAATACCATGCAGAACACGATGGGAGGATTAGATCCTAATTTAAGAATGCATGTCTTCCATGGAGCGGGGATAGAGGATCCAAAACAAAATTTGTTCATTTGTGAGACAATATGGACTGTGAAGAACATCTAGGATGATGATACAAATATTGCACAGTTGGAAACGACATTTAAATATTGCAGATTATTATGGTACATGAAATATTAGACTACAACATCTATGGGACAGACTAGAACGTTGACAGAGGTAAGTAAAGATTTATTAAAAGAGTTTCATAAACCTAAATATAAGTCGCAGTGCATTACAAAGTTGAAGGAGATCAAACATATAATGAATGAATCACTATGGGACTATGATCAAAGATTTAAGATACAAAAGGATCGATTGACGTTCCAAATTCTAGATGAACAACAAAAAGAGTGGTTTATTGTAGGATTGTTGCAAAATATACACTTCCCTTTGACACAACAGAAGATCATGTTGCATTCAAAAGCCTTGGAAATTGATATGAAATTAGAAGCATCCCCAGTTAGAGAAAATGGCGTACGGATGGCTCAAGTGCAATCATAGTTAGCAGTGTTGATTATTCAGTTGCAGGAACTTGAGAAAGGAAAAGAAAAATTCAAGGAAGTTTGGTGTATCGCATGTAGAACAGAAGGTCCCCATAAGAATGAATGTCCAACTTTTCAAAAATATTTGAATACAAGAGCTCTAAATCCATTAGGGGTATGGTGCGATATTTTTAATATGATGAGTCACCACCATCATAATTTCCCATTGATGCAAAAGTACCAGAGTACTGTGATAAATCTATTTTTCAACTTTTGCAAGTCTTTTGGACATGAAGAGAAGGATTGTCGCACATTTTATTTGATGAGAGACTGTACTGTAGATGCATATAGAGTCCATGGAGAAGAATCTCAAGGAGTGTTGCATTATAATACTTCAAGAGGTTATAATTAATAAGGAAGAGGAGGGTTCAAAGGCCATGAAAGAGGAGGATTCAATAGAGGTAGAGGACCTATTTTATGTTATAACTGTAATTAACCTAGACATTTAGCGTGATACTGCCCAAATCCCTGTACAATGTGCACGTATTGTAGATAGCTAGACCATGCAATGGAGGATTGTCCATATTTGATCGTGAAATGAAAAGAAAATAGGAACACAAATTTATAGATGATAGCAGCCAAAAAGTGTGATGAAAAACCTTAGATAGCAGCAGTTACATATGGAGGAACTAAAACTAGAGCTGATGCAACATATCAAGGAAATAGGATCCAGCAGTGGGTCAGGAAAGTAGCGAAGACTCTACCATTGTTTGACCCAAGAAAATAGAAAGAGATGTATATGAAAGAAAGTAAGGACATTATAGGAGAAAAATGGATAGCTTTGAATTCGACAACACCACATTTTTATGACAAACCACCAGTGTATGATATGCCACTAGTCTATGACCATTCAAAAAGGAAAGTTGACAAGGTAAGAACTTTGCATAGTTTTTTGAAAAGTTGTTTAGAGTTAATGAAAGATGAGTCTTCTTTGAGTATGCTACATGGAATGATTGAGTGTTTCACCCAAAATAAAGAGATACTTGTTGCACATCGAGTAGTTAACCAGGATCGTTGTAAGAAGAGAAAAAACATGGAGTTTTGACTCAATGTGTGGATAGGAAACTACGACATGGACAATATCATTCTAGATCTAGGACCCGATGTGAATGTCATCCCAAGGAAGACTTGGGAGAATATGGGATAGCCAAATTTTATTTGGTCACCTATCCAGTTAAGACTAGTGAACTAGCATAAGATCATTCCAATTGGAAGGTTGATAGCGGTACGCGTTAGCATTGATGTAGTGCACAACTTGGCTGATTTTGAAGTGATTGAGATAGTAGATGGAAGCACCCCTTACCCAACACTCCTTGGACTTGATTGGAACTTTGAAAACCATACTATCCTTGAACTAAATAAGAGACAGATGATAATCTAAGTAGAATACTTGAAGGTTTCTTCACCATTGGATCCTATTGAAGGAATGAGATATGTAGAACTAGTAAAATGAAAAGAGCACGACAACCTGTATAATATGGAAACTGGACGATTATTTAAACCCTACATCTGATGGTGTACTTAGTTGGAGAAGCATTAGTTCGTGTGAATCGGATTTAGAAGAAGCTTTGGAGAATTGGCAACAGATATTGCACGAAGTGTCCACAAGGAAATGTGCTTAGATTGCATGTGCATTGCAGCGATGGATTTGAATTGAGGTATGTGATCCTCTAAGGTATGAAGAACTAACCGATATAGATTCTTTTATAAGACCATTTTAATTGAAAATATCAAATCAACAAAGATTATTGGTTTTATATGTCACACTGAAAGTGACCCCGGCAAGGTGGTGGGATGCGCATAAGGATGGACTAAGAGATTTGTAGCAGTGTAGAAGACTATTACAGGTCAGTTTTGGGACAACGAATGAATATAGTATGCATAAGTATACATGATTGAGTTGTCTAAATGAGCATGTTACAAATTGTATTGCGAAATGGAGTAAATTACCTACGCAAGAATGGACACACTTGTTTTCACACACCTTGGACTCAGTCCCGAAGAATTGGTACTTGGAACTGGAAGTGCACCGAGAAACTACAGATTGGGAAGAGTTGGATCAAAATTTAAGGTAACATTTAGTTTTGAAGATAATTCTACTTTAATTGACTTAGCTTTGCAAGTTATCAAGAACAAGTTTTTCTCAGTAGAAGACTCAATAGAACTAGTATCTGTATGTATCGTGCATAGATATTCTACGATAGTTGAATAAGTTCTGTGCAGTTATAATGTTGTTGAAGAGGAACAAGAGGAGGAGGAAGATACCATAAATGTGTAAATATATGAAACTAAAGGAGAGCACGAAATAGAAGGACCACAACTTGAATCAAACATATATGCAAAACCATTGAGGATGTGTAGAGTAAACATTGGTATAGAAGATAAGCCCAAATTTGTAAACATAGGATACTATTGGAATTATGAAACTGTTGAAAATATAACCGACTTACTGTGAGAGTATTAGGATATGTTTCCGACTACTTTTTCAGAGATGAAATGGATTGTTGGGGAGTTAGGAGAGATGAATATTCCCTTGAAGCCAGATGCTAAGCCACTATAGAAAAGGCCATAAATATTGAACCCAATTTATAAGAATAAGGTGAAAGTAGAGGTAGACATGATGTTGAAATCTTGAATTATTGAACTAGTCACATAATGAGAGTTGATTAGTCCAATGGTGGTTTAGGATAAGAAGACAAGACGGATCAAAGTTTGTGTATATCTGAGGAAATTAAATGATGCTTTCTTACATGATCCCTTTCCTACACCTTTTACAGATGACATGTTGGAGAACGTAGGGGGACATGAAGCTTATTCATTCATTGATGTATTTTCAGGGTATCATCAGGTCAAGATTGTGTAGGAATATAGATATAAGACTAAATTTGTGACAAAATGGGGATGTTACTAGTAAACAGTGATGCCTTTTGGATTGAATAATGCACCGGGAATATTTTCTAAAGTGGTTGTAGCAAAATTTAAAGAGTTCATCCATAAGTTCTTAGAAGTATACTTAGATGACTAGATGATGTTTATCCTGTTTAAAGACCATATTGATATTTTGCATTTGATGTTGGATAGGTGTAGGTAGTTTTAGATATCTTTGAATTTAAAGAAGTGAATTTCATGTGAGTCGTTTGGTATCTTACTGAGCAATGTAGTGTGTAAGAAAGGAATATTGGTCATAGAGTTGTCACTCAGTGAACCTATGACATAGTGCCTGTGTTCCTGAGATATTAAAGAATACCCCCAATTTCACTAGATATTGATAAATAACTCCCAAAATCCTTTTGTTGAACCCCCCTCCCAATACATATTTCCAATAAAAGAAACCATTATTTTAACTGGATATCCCTTTTTATACCCCTCAATACATATAAACCCCTTGATACCCCACATCCCCCCCAATGCCTACAACATATTGACCTTGTTTTTCACAATTAAAAAACCCCCTTTATGAATGAACGTGATAAAATATTAGTCGATGGAGTGAAGCTACAGTGTTGTTGGTAGATCTTGTGAAGATTGTTGTGATTGTTGATTTACCACCATCGATTTCAATGCGATAGTTATGAGAAACATTGGGACATACATGGTACTACATGAAGTTCATTAAAGGATATGGGAATATTATAGACCCCACATAAAAATTTATAAAAAAGGAGAATAAGTTTCGATGGAATGAGGAATGTCAAGAAGGTTTAGATAATTTTAAGTAGAAATTGGTTATTGCGCCGATTTTATATTTCCTGATTCTAAGGAGTTTCATGTTCATGTGGATGTGTCACATGTAGCTTTAGGTGCAATATTAGCTTAGCCTGGAGAAGTATATATAGATCATCCTATTGCATTTGCGAGAAGAAAGCTGTCAACTATAGAACATAACTATACTACTACATAATATGTGTTGGACAAATTACTATTTTTGACACACTAGCTTAGTGGGAGTTAACTGACTAGTTCTATTTTAGACTTTCTATTTAGACCATCACTATTATGCATGCATGCATTCCTAAGGAAAGCTAATTGCTTGATTACTTTTCTTAATTATGGAATGATCCTACCTATATATGAGTGTATTCCACTCATTCATTGCATCATATTGATCATCATATGTATCAATCATTATCAAAATGATCAAAATGAATATCATTGATTATCTCATTGGAGCAATGTGAATAGATTTTCTCATTCTTTCATATTGAATCTCTCGACCTTTCTTGTTCAACTTTGTTTGTATTTGCTTTAGCTAGATCTCCTGTGTAGGTTTTTATGAAACATCGACATGGTATCAGAGCTACAGTACTTGGAGAAAGCCAGACAAGCTACAAAATAAGGAAAATAGGAGTTTCGATGAGCAAAATCCGTGGAACAGACATTGTCACAACCTTTGTTTGTCGAAAAGTGCAACAATTTGAAGTTGTCGCAACTTCTTGTTGACAAGTGCAACAATGTCACTCTATCCTAATGTTGTTTTCAATTATGGACTTGTTGCACCCTAGTACATTGTCAAAGTGTGACAACTAGGTGTGTATCGCTCTGTGTATGAAGGAAAGGTGTGATAGCCTCTTAAAGTGCTTTATTTATTACAGTGATTTCTCCCAAAATATTAACTTTCTGAGGAAACTACTCACGATTAGTAAATCGACCCATTGTGCAAGTGGGTTTTCAACCATTTGGAAAAATTCCTCATCTTTTTCTCAGAAAGGAAGTCAGAAGATCACCTCCTGAAACTGATACAAATTTTTCATTTGATGTGTCGTTTCTGTAGTGATTTCTCAATTGTTCACTTGCAGATTGAGAGCATATTTTCTAGGTTTCTTAGAAAAAGTGAGAGAGATGGATACAAAATCAATTATTTATTCAAACTTGGTGGTAATCCTCACACCATACAATTATTTTGATTGGAATCCCAAGGATGAATTCCAACTCAGAAGGAAAGGACTGTACAACTTGACGATGGGGACACAAACATAACCTACACCAACAATTGAGAAGACAAGATGGGAAAATTGAAAGGATGAGGCCACACGACTTCTTGTTGAATTGATTTCATCTGATTAATGGTTTCATGTTGCTGCATGAAAGAATCCAAACATGATTTGGAGCATATTGGAAATTCTGTTTGGAAAGTATGATCATATGAGAGGTCATATGTTTGAGGTAGAATTGAATACTTTGGATCCTAAAAGTTTTGATAATATACAAGATTTCTTTAATAAGTTTAAATATTTTATATTGAGCTTAGCATCTTGTGGTATTGATAAGTCTAAAAAAGTGGACCAACTTATTCTAAAAATATTGGCCAAGCTAGGACCATAATATGTTGTCCTTGTCTCCATTT
>JASDQU010313141.1:2429-13483 GCA_032191745.1 Picea mariana | reverse complement strand
TATATTCCAGACTCCTCTATGGAACTTTGCTCCCAGTAAGTTTCCCACCAATGTTTGACATGAGGGAGAGCTTTAAGGAGTGCGAAGGTGATCTTTTCTTTGTCGAAAAAATTGTGAACAGAGAAATAACCTTCTAGCAGAGTTAACCATTTTTCTAGGGCTTCTGCATCTATCTGTCCTTCAAATACAAGAATATCAAAATTAACTTGTACCTTGAAAGGTGAGGTGCCTCCAAAGTGGTTGCTTGATGAAGATGCACCTGATGCTATCGGTAGGCGTTTAAGGATGTGGGAAAAATTCTCCATCATTTCGTCCCTTCGTCGCGTGAAAGCTTTCTCAAGCAACAAATTGATAGGATCGTCTGCTCCGTCGATTTTCTTTTCTTCCGCCATTGAGGGTTTCTTGGGTGTGCGAGAGCGATTGTTTTCAAGAGAGACAAGCTCGAGACCCAACTTGCTATACTCGGACCTCGTCGGGGACATGCACTGAAAAAAACAATCAAGAGCAGCCTGCTCTGATACCATTGATCCGGATTATTTTTGGCACGAAATGAGAGCGGAGATATAATAAAGAAATGCACAAAGATATCGCGTATATCCAGTAATATAACAGAAATATATCAGAGATGCAACCGTAAACACGGAGATACAGTAATACACGATTTCTATTAATGAAAGAAATGTATAGAGACTGTAAAAAATACAGAGTGAAAGACTCGCTAGAATGGTGGCAGCTTATCTCTGAGAAGAGATGTGACGACTACTCGCATTCGCAAGAAGATGATTACAATGAGGCTCTAGAGGCCTTTTTACAATAAACAGGAATGTCAAAAGTCCTAGACATCCCAAAACCTAACCCTAGGAGATGAAGCGCCAAAAGTCATGTGGGCCCCGTTTGGGTAAGATAGTACATCAACTTCCTGAGGTCGTAACTTTTACATACGATCTTCGTTTTAGGCGTATGATAGCTCATTGGAAATGTATCGTTGAGGAGATTCATTTTGGGGGCTCAATTATGCCTTCGGCTATCATTTAGAACATCTATCTCAAAAAACCTTCATTTAGGCCCTCAAAATGGCCCGGGAAGTTAAAACCTGCTCAAAATAGTAAATTGTCAAAATTGCCAGAAAACTGTTTTGAGCCAGTCGGAAAAGGTGGGTGGCCACCGATATCCACCTGGATCACTGAGTGGGCCTAATGGTTAAGAACATGTGTTTCCTCTTAAGAGGTCACAGGTTCAAATCCAGAGGGGGGTAGGGTATGCATACCTTCGTAGACTTTACTAGTCAAATCGTTGGGCGAAGGGGGGTCCCTTGTCCCACAAACAAGGGGGTCTCATACACCAATTTGGTGTGTTGGCTTGGCCATGACCTTAAAAATAATAGATAGATAAAGGTATAACCTTGGTGTTTCCTTAACTAAATATTTGGAACACTTGTATAGTTAAATTGATATGTATTCGCTAAGGATTTGATAACCCGGAGCTTTTGTTTTCTCAATAAAAGTTTCATTGTTCAATGAGACTTTGCTCTAGTGTTCAATGATTTAAATCCATCTTATTACCAATGTCAAACATGTTCCTCGAAACAAAATAAGTATTGCTTCAACTATTATGTAATTAGAAACTAATCCCTAAGGTTATGCTTGTACATTTTCCATCTATCTTATAGATTCTCAAACTCCTATTGTGTTGGTATGTTTGCCATTCAATAATTTAAAACAACAAACAATTCACAGTGCACAACCAAATTTGAATGCAATGAAACCAAATTTACAATAGAGAAACTCATGTTGGGAAAACTCTAGCAAGAAAGATAAACGATTTATTATCATTTCAAGGTATAGAAATTTATAAAGTTGTAGATATCTTGGAGCATGGAAAGTTATACCACTCCCCTTTCAAAAATTGTACCTCTCCAACTCTATTACCCATGCCTTGAAGATGGAATTTCCATATCCTAAACATATCCAATGGAAGAAATACAACCCCTCAACTATGGAAGTGTTGCCTTCTTTGGGTTATATTCCATTTTATGTAGTAACAAAAATGGATACAACGTGAAGATCTCATTGGATCATGAAGGATATAAAAATTTCCAACATCTATGGAAGGTATAGGCAACCTTTCCTCCCTTCCCCTAACTATAGTGCCTTCATCCTCACGAATTCTCCAACAATCCAAAAAAATCCAAGAAAACAGACATTCTTTTTTACCTTTTGGCAAAGAAAATAAAGAACTCTTTCGTTGAAATTTCATGGACATGTGGAAATAAATATTAAATGTCTATTCCTGATTCGGGTGCCCATCGCCATCTCTATGTCACATGCAGAGCATCTAGGAACCACGTGGGAGGGCACACGACTCCAGGCCACAGCTAGCCTCACCTCATGCAAGGAATTAATAAGTGGATGGGGGTTATTACCCTAACCAAATCGACATTAACTCTAATCATGATGGATAGGAAGCGAAACATGTGGGAGAAGAATCACAGTGATCCAAGCACAAACAGAGGTATGATTGTTATAGTGGGAGCTTGGATCATACCAGAGCGTGATTAGAAATGACGACACTCCATCGTATTTCTCAGCAACGAGCGTTAAAGGAATAATGGAGACAGGTACCTAGGTATTCAATTCATCTCAACCCCCACAGTATGTACGCCATTATGAAAGTTGGAGAAAGTCGTGACCCTATAATCACTACACCACTGCAAAATTTCGGATTCTCGGTGGCTAGTATTGGTGAATCTCAAATTCTTGGTAGCCAAGTTGGAATTTAAAGCATAGATAGACGTAATCAAAGAATAGGGGGGTAACTTTATATCTTGTCTCTGCACAATCACATGTCGTTGGATAATTATAATGGTTTGAGGGCATTCCAAGAGTAGAGGACAACAAGAGTGTCTAAACCTTCCCCTCGTGCCCAGCAGGATGCCATCTCAGTGGTTAATATATACATGGCCCAGACTCCACCAAAAACTCGAACAGCCATGGAAGCTTGGGAAGAGAAAGTCTGCCAAGCAAGGATAAGGGTTCAATATGTTGGATATACTTCACACACACCTAGGATTTATTTTTCCTAAAGTTTTCCCTATGTTTATTAGTCATTATTCAGTCTCCTATAGTTTAAGAAGAATATTCTCTTCATTTCACACTTCAGTTTGATCAGTTGAGTGGAGTATAGATGTCACATCGGGATTATCACCATGCAGATTTGGGATCATCACCAGCTAATGTGAATTGTCCTTGGGATCATCACCGGACTAGCGCATTACTCATGATTCCCTAATCTCCTCCTTACTTCACTATGTTTCATTCAGTTAACTGAAGACTGAAAGACTAGTTAACTCAGACTAGGTTGCAGTTCACTCCCATAACTTCCTGAGAGACTAGACTAGGTGGCAGTTTACTCCCATAACTGTTGGTGTGTGTCCAGATCAGTCTAGACCACCACTATGGCGCATTTTCTTCTCCTCCCGTGCGCATTAGTTGAGTTATACATATTATATCATGTTTAAATTATCATTCATTCATTTGGTTAATAAGAATTATTCCATTCTTTCTCTCCTGCTTCTCTTTTCTCATATTTTATATGCAAATTGTGTATGTCATTTGCTAGCTATATATATTATGTGTAGGTTCAACACATTTACATGGTATCATAGCCGACGGACAGCTAGGGAAAATACACACCAAATTATTTTTCCAGGTATCGAAGATTGAAGACAACGAAAAAATGGAATTTCCAAAAGAATTCATTCTTACACCATACAATTTCTTTGCATGGAAGGAGAAGATGATAATGCATCTTCGAGGTAGAGGATTATACAGGGTAACCATGAACAAAGAGACAGAACCAACATTAGCCATATAAAAATCCAAGTATCTAAATCGAATGGATGAAGTATTTGGAACAATTTGTAGTCTCATTTCTCCTGAACTCCTCTTTCATGTATCCTCCTATAAAACCCCCAATGAAGCCTAGACCACCATGGAAGGGATTTTTGGCAAACAGGACAAGATGAGGGGACACATTCTCAAGGTGTAATTGCTCACTTTGGATCCAAAAATCTTCGACAATCTCCAAGATTTCTTTACCAAATATAAGGATTTGTTGTCGCAACACAAGGCTTGCGGGGTTGATAAATCTAAAGAAGAGAAAAAAATGGCTCTTACCATTCTCTCCAAACTTGGTTCGGAATACTCAATTTTTGTATCTACATTTCATTCAGTTAGGCTCACCTCTGGAGCCACCTGGACGATGCCCTCTCTTGAGGCCTTTATCGAGTCTCTGACATGAGAGCAGAACAAGCTCATCAATATGGGAAAAATCAAAGGCCCAAAGGTGCATGTACTTACTATGCAATATGGTATAGGTCATCAATATCATAAATCTAAAGACAAAGACAAAAGGAAAGCACATGCAAATCCAAAGAAGGAAGGTTAATCAAAACCCTTCAACGATGCCTCTGGATCCAAAGGTGGAAAGGGAAGAAAATGGGAGAAATGCACTTACTGCCATAAAAGATTCCATCTAGAATCCACATGTATGCAAAAATAGATAGATCAAATGGCCCAAATACTTCATCAAAACAACCTTGGGGAACGCATCCTCGAGGGTGCCAAGAAGAAGAATCCAGAAGATCATAATCTCAAGAAAGGCAATTCCAGCCATGCTTTGATTTCCATCAAATACTCTCTCGGTGCTTGGATCATAGATTCAGATGCATCACACCACATGGATGCCACAAAAGAAATATATTCTTCATTGGATGCATGCAAAGGTCCTCCTATTCTGATGGGGGACAACTCTTCAGTCGAGGTCACCGACAAAGAAAGAATTGAAATCACAAACGGAAGCTTCGAGAATGCTACACGTTCCCAAACTTTTCGTCAATCTTCTCTTCATGTATCAAATGACAAACTTCGACACCGGAAAGAGAGTCATATTCACACCCAATGCAGTGGATATCTATGACATGCAAACCAATTCTAGGGTTGTTACCGGTGAGGTAAATCATCAATCTAGGCTCTACACATTTTCTGAGTTTATTAAACCAGATTCTGCATTATTGTTTACCCATGCTGATGAAAGAAGTAGGATATGGCAGGAAAGGTTCGGACATTTAAATTTCAGATATATGCAACATCTTAGCAAGCAGGGAATGGTTGATGGTCTATCTGACATCCACTTCTCCAAAGGAATTTGTGAGGGATGTGTTCTTGGAAAACACCCTCAAGAGAAATTCGACAAAGGAAACACTCAGAAGGCTTCATTTCCTTTAGATCTGATCCATAGTGACCTCATGGGCCTTTTTCCGCATCCATCAATCAGTAAAGCAAGGTACGTGCTCATTTTTGTTGATGATTTTTCATGCTTCACATGGACTTTCTTTCTCATGAAAAAATCAGAGGTCTATCAACACCTCAAAGATTTCAAATCCCTTATTGGGACACAGTCAGGAAATAAAATCAAATGCCTCCGAACAGATAATGGGGGAGAGTATTTCAACCATGAGATACAAAACATTTGTCATGAGGCAAGGATTTAGTTGAAACACACAGTTCCCTATACTTCGCAGTGAAACGGAGTTGCTGAGTGAAAAAATAGATCTCTAAAAGCGATGGCATCTTGCATGCTACATGCAAAGTCACTTCCACAGAGATTATGCGTTGAAGCACTTAATTGTGTAACCTACATCCAAAACAGATCTCCTTGTAGATATGTCAAGGATAAGACCCCCTATGAAGCTTGGAGCGGCCTCAAATCGGAAGTGACCCACTTTTGTATTTTCGATTCACGTGCATGGGCGAGGATTCCCTCTAAAAAGAGGAAGCCACTTGATCCACAGAGCACAAAGTGTATCTTTGTTGGATACCCCGACGGTGTGAAGGGATACAAACTCATTGATCTTTCCTCAGATCGGCTCATCATTGAGCGAAGTGTCCAATTCAAGGAAAGTGTCTCGCATGTACCTCAACAGCCGCATGCAGACACTTTTGTTCTTCCACCTGTCAGAGATGATGAGCATGCACATGCCAACTCTTCTTCAGATGAGAGTTTTGATTCAAAGGATTTAGATGATCAAGATACAGAGTCAGTACAGTCAGATGTAGATTCAGTGCATGCAGATGCATATGCAGAGCCAGAGCATAGGCTTAAGTGGGCCAAAACTACTCTTCAGGATGTAGAAGATCTTGTTGGGGATCTAGCTGATACTAGGACTCGATCTGATTTCGAGGAGCCTCCTCTTGCACTCATTGCCACTGAACTGATGTCACCCAATCATATTTTCTTGGTTCAATCTTCAGATCCACGGTCCTATGGTGAGGCTGTTGTAAATCCCTTTTGGGAATCCACCATGCAAGAGGAGTACAACTCCCTCCTCGAGAACCAGACTTGGGATCTGGTTCCCCTTCCTTCAGGAAGGAAACTTGTCAGGTGCAGAAGGGATCTACAGGACCAAGAGCGTAGTGGATGGACAGGTTAGCAGATACAAATCCAGGCTAGTTCTCAAAGGCTTTCAGCAAGTGCATGGATTTGACTATGATGAGACATTCGCTCCGGTAGTAAAGATGGATTCCATACGTTTGGTACTTTCCATTACAACAACCAATGGATGGGAGTCCATCATATGGACATGAAGAATGCATTTCTTCATGGCACTCTCTCTGAGGATATCTATATGGAGCAGCCCCAAGGATTTATGCAGGATTCATCTTTGGTCTGTCGACTAAAGAAGTCCCTTTATGGCCTCAAGCATGCTCCACAGGCATGGTATGCCAAGATGGACTCCTATCTGTTGTCACAGAACTTTGTACGTTGTAAGTTAGGCCCAAATGTTTACATGCTCAGAACATCTTATTCACTTACTCCTAATTTTGTATGTTGATGATTTGTTGTCATCGGTTGCTCAACTTCAGCGATTGTTGCAATCAAGAGGATTCTACATGACAGGTTCTTGATGACGGACATGAGTCTGCTACATTTCTTCCTTGGACTCGAGATCAGCCAGGATGCATCAGGCATCAAACTATTTCAGGCCAAGTATGCACGAGACCTCCTTGAGAGATTTCACATGACATACTGCAATTCTGCCCTGACTCCTTTCCTATTAGGAGTCAGACTTGAGGATGGTGAGGACACTCCACTGGTTGACAACACACTGTATAGACAGCTAGTGAGGAGCTTGTTGTATCTCACACACTCCATACCAGACCTCTCCTATGCAGTTGGAGCAGTCTCCAGGTTCATGCAGAAGCCGCATGAGCTACATAGGAAGGCTACAAAGTGTATCCTTTGATACGTACAAGGCACCATCACCTTTGGGATTCACTATGCAGCAGACTATACATTGGACCTCATCGGGTTCATTGATTCTGATTTGGTTGGCGATAGCATTGATCGCAAGTCCACATCTGGTTATTCACTCAGTCTTGGTTCCGGGCCTATCTGTTGGTCGAGCAAGAAGCAGGCTACTATTGCTCTATCTTCAGTCGAGGCAGAGTACAGAGGGGTTGTTAACATAACCATTCAGGCTATGTGACTACAACATTTTCTCACTGAGTTGGGCATTCAGTTTCATCAGTCAATCGTCATCTGATGTGACAACCAGAGCACTCTGAAGTTCTACACGGATCCAGTTCAGAGGCAGCAGACAAAGCACATTGAGATCCACATGCACTACATCCGAGACTTTGTACACGAGGGGATCATCGACCTGCATTTTTTTCCTTCAGCAAAACAGACTACAGACATCTTCACCAAGACCTTCACTGAGCAGAAGTTTCATTCTCTACGCAGTCGTCTTGGAGTGAAGGACACAATTGCCTAACAACTATCCATTTTTCTTTTTACATACATTGTACTTTGAGGGGGGGGTTTCCCATGAGGTTTTCCCTCTTTCCTCGTTTATTTCAGTGTATATTTTGTATTTGGGTACCTAACATGGCCTCGTTGTCGGGACCCATTCTTTATTTTCACCATAGTGATGTTCAGGGGGGGTGTTGGAGATACTTCACACACACCTAGATTTCTTTTTCCTAAGGTTTTCCCTATGTTTATTAGTCATTATTCAGTGTCCCATAGTTTAGGGAGAATATTCTCTTCAGTTCACACTTCGGTTTGATCAGTTGAGTGGAGTCTAGATGCCACATTGGGATTATCACCATGCAGCATTGGGATCATCACCAGCTAATACGCATTGTCCTTGGGATCATCACCAGACTAGCATATTACTCATGATTCCCTGATCTCCTCTTCACTTCACTATGTTTCAGTTAGTTAACTGAAGACTGAGAGACTAGTTAACTTAGACTAGGTGGCAGTTCACTTTTGGAACTGCTTGAGAGACTAGACTAGGTGGCAGTTTACTCTCGTAACTGTTGGTGTGTGTCCAAATCACTCTAGACCACCACTATGGTGCATTGGCTTCTCCTCCAATGCGCATTAGTTGAGTTATACATAGTATATCATGTATAAATTATCATTCGTTCATTTGGTTAATAAAAATTCTTCCATTCTTTCTCTCTTGCTTCTCTTTTCTCATATTTTCTCGGCAAATTGTGTATGTCATTTGCTAGCTAGATATATTCTGTGCAGGTTCAACACATTTACACAGGACAATAAGGTGGACATTGAAATAGTAGCATGGATTCTGGATGTTGGATCCTCTAGGACAAGAGAAACCAAATACTATTGTATTATTGACTTATACTGGCACACAAAGACACTTTGTGGACGAGCGACCACTGAAAAGAAATTTGCTTTCAATGCAACTAGAGTACATTCAGCTTCAGCTCTAGGTGTTGGATAGGAAAATCGATATCTTGACCAAAAACACTGTAGGCGTCAACTTTGGGGAGCCCAGTGATGACCCACCAAAGGTGCCTGGGGACAATGCCCCTCCTCCTAATTAATTCTCCCATGTATCGTTTTTTAGATGTTTTTTGGTTATACATCAATGGCAGATAGATTGCTAAGACTCTCGTAGATATCAGATAGGTTATAATTAGGATAAACAATGTATTTTTTGAACACTTGTGGGATTCAAGCCTATAGAAGACATTGGTTTGTTGTTGGTTTGGTTTCCCAAGTGGAAAGCCAGCAGCAAAACCTGATATGGATTGAATCATTATATTTTTTGCAATCTATCTCGATAACGTCACAAAATACAATTATTGTCAGACTCCCCATAGATCGAGACCTTTCCAACGGTGCAAAAATCGCGTCAATTGGATCCTAGATGCGTTGGGAAAGTTTTAACCCCAAAAAATGTCATTTGATACCTCAAAATGGCCCCGGAAGGTTTCAAACCCCAATTTTCTAAACTAGGACCTGCCACTAAAATGGCCTTGCAAGTTTATTCCTCCAATTTTTCCACTCTGAAAGGATCGAGATAGATGACAAACAATATAATGATCCAATCCAAATCAAAACCTCTGTAAGTTTTTCCAATACTTCTTAATATATAGACTAGATATCTTATAAAAAAAAAGTATCAAATGTCTATAGTCAAAATTTCAACTTCAACAGAGACCATATGGTCAAATTATGACCTAAATGCTTTTCTTTGGGTTTGGCTATTTGGGGGGCTAAATGGATGAATTTTGTGCTAAAAATTGGTGGACACATGTAAATACATCCCAGTTTGCTACAATCCAAACTTCCTCTAAGTTTGACTTTGTATCACCACGATAAGGCAAAAAGTCGTTTGTACCCCCTTCCACTAGTTAGTTGACTAGGAATATGCCATGTGGCATTAGCCTTTGTTTTGGTGCCCTGGACTCCATTGATATGATTTAAGATCAATGTGATGAGTTCATATTTGAATGTTCATGAGTGATTACTGATGACCCTTCAACTTCTCCATGGCTTGAATGAAGTGTTGTGATTGGTTGGGCACTTTCTCTTGCAGTGCTTGGTTCCACTCATTCCACTATGGTACATTATTTTCAATGGTCGATTCTATGCTTCCCTCTATTAGCTAAAAGCTTGGAGCTCTTCAAATCTTTCTTAATTCAAAACTTTACCCATGGTGGTTGTCTCAACTTTCCAACTCTAAAACTACTTGGATACAATAGGTATGTAATCATTTAGCCTATAGTTAAATACGATTCGTCAACACAAAGATTTTGTTTTTCTTAATTGAAATTCTATTGTTCAATGAAACTCGATACTATTGTTCAATAATTTAAATCCATCTTATTAACAATGTGATACATGTCCTTGTGTTGGAATAATATGTTGATTCAACTATTATGTATTTTAGAAAACTAATGCCCAAGACCATACATATGCACTTCCATCTTTCTTGTAGATTCTCCCACTTCTATTGTSACGGTATATTTACTTGACATTTAATCATTTAAAACCACTCTAGTTAATAATGCATGTCCAAAAAATTACATTCACACAGCAAAACTAAATTCACCATGTAGAAACCCATATTGATGGTATATTTACTTGACATTTAATAATTTAAAACCACTCTAGTTAATAATGCACGTCCAAAACATTACACTCACACAGCAAAACTAAACTCACCATGTAGAAACCCATATTGAGAATACTCCAACAAGAAAGATATATGTTTCTTCATCATTTCAAAGTACATAAATTTCCAAAGTTACGACTCTCTTGGAGCATGGAATATTACACCACCCTCCTTTACTAAAAACAATGTGCCTCTTTACAACTTAATACATTGATTTTGTCATCGACATTGACATTGCTCTCTCAAACAATTCCAATGGAAGATATACAACCCATCAACTATGGATGCATTGCTCTTTTCATATTTTTTTGGTACAATTTGGGTACAAAAATGGGTATAAAGCAAAGATCTCATTGGCTCATGGAAGATTTATAACTTTCTATCCAATAGAAGGTATTGTCATCCTCTCCTCTCGTCCCATATCCATTGTGTCTTGCATCCTCTCATGAATTCTCTATTGTGGATCCGCAAAACTCTAAGAAAACAAGGCCCACTTATTTTTTAGATTTTGGCAAAAGCAAACAGAGTAATATTTCGCTGAAATTTAGTAAACCATAAA